>RJWJ010022298.1:0-27002 GCA_004363605.1 Indri indri | reverse complement strand
GAAAGAATTAAACATCTGATAGAAATAATCTCATAAAACTATTTCAATAGATTTATCTTATATAACTGATTCAAATTAAACAAATGGAGGTTTGTTCTAAAATCTATAGGTTCTGATATTTATTGCTACACTTTATTGCAAAATTCAAATCATTTTTCCAACATGGAAAGAAAAATAACTCTGTTACTCTCTAGTATCAGGAATAAAATAATGAGTGAATTGTTTAAAATGATCATAAATGAGAAAAACAATATATTTTTATTTGATCACCAGAGAACAATGATATATAACTGAATTAATCATATTTCTTGAGAAACACATAATGATAGAAATCCATATTGAAATGAAAACATTGGTTTTTAAGAACAAATATGCAAGTTGCATTTCCATCTAAATATGTTATAGTTAAATGTATGAAGTAACAAACTGTTTTTGTAAAAAAGATTTATGTATATATCTACTGGCTATTTCAAGAATTTGCTTGCATATCTAAGTCTGGTAATATCACAATTCAAACCAACCATACAGTTGCTACTATAAATGGAAAATACATAAAACTTAAAGGCACTTAAGGGCCTAAATAATGTCAAATTTCCACTAAAATTCCCTAACATAAGCATTTTCTGAGTATATAAAAATCTTTTTTTCCTATCACAAGTGGTAGAGCAAATCATTTTACGTAATAGTTAGAAATGAACTTCAGCAAAAAATTTTATTCAGAGTGAGATATGTTTCTCTTTCTTTCCACTATTTTATGGATTAAGAAATAAAATAATATTCTTACCCACAAATTCAGATTAATATACAATTAGGAATGCAAATTGTAATAGTGAAGAGCCATCAACCTCTCTATCTACTTTATTTGCATCTACATGATGTTATTAATGACAATGGTGATGCACCATGGTTTTGCTCATTCTGTTACATTATGATAACACATAAATGTAGGGCATTTTGTCTTGATCTATTCCAACTTTCACTATTATAAACAATGCTTCAAATGTTCATAGCACCATTTTTATGATAGCAAAAAAATGGAAACAACAAAAATATCTATCAATTGGTGAATGGATAACCAAAAGGGGTTTATCCATACAATGAAATATTATTCAGTATTAAAAAGGAATGAAGTCCTGATACATGGATAAAGCTTGAAAAAATATATTAATTGAAAGAAGTTCATAATAAAAGAATATATTAATATTATATGATTCCAGTTATATGAAATATCCAAATAGGCAATCCAGAGAGAATGGAAATTAGATTAGTGGCTGCCTATAAACAGGAGGCTTGGGAAAGAGGATGAGACTGGTAAAGCACAGTGTTGATTATGGTGATGGTTACACATTATATGAGTATATTAAAACTATTGAATTGTACACTGTAAATGGGTAAATTTTATGGTGCATAAATTACATATCAATGTAGATGTTAGAAAATCCTTGTACATATCTTCTTATGGTTGTGTGTGTTTTTGGAGTTGAGAAAGAGTGAGAGAGATGTGAAAATGCTATGCATTAAACTAGGGTTTCTTACCTCGTTTGACACTATTGACATTTTGAGCCAAATAGTTCTTTGTTGTTGAATGCTTTCCTATGTATTGCATGATGTTTGGCAGCAGCCCTGACTTCTACACTTAGATGCCAGTAGCACTCTCAGAGTTGTGAAAAAAAAAAAAATGTCTCCAGCAAGTTTTCAATATCCCCTGGGGACAGAATTACTCATGGTTGAGAACCATAATATTTGAGTATACATTATTTGTTTTGTTGCATACTGTCAATTACTCTCCAAAGATTGATACCAATCTATACTTTACCAAAATATCCATTTCATTCCTTTTTACTAATTTGACAGGTGTGAATTAATATCTTGCTTTAATTTGCATTTTTATAATTATTGGCAAGTTTGAACACCTCTTCAAGTTTATTGGCCATTTGCATTTTTCTTTCTAATTCACTATTCATATTTTTCTTATCTATTTCTTCATCAAATTGTCTCTTCCCTATTAATTAGTATGTTCATATATATATATGAACATACTAATATATAGTATGTTCATATAATTCTTATATGTTTTGGATACTAATCTTTTGTTATATAAATATATAGCATTTTCTCCTTGTCTGTACTGGTTTTTTAAACATATATGACCAGAAAATTATGATATATATGATTTAAACTTGATGTCATCAAATTAAGGGTGCTGTTTTATGATTTTCTGCAGTCTATGCTTTTAACCAGTACATTGCACTCCATCTCAAGGACAAAGGGGTCTTCAAAAGTTCAAAAAAAGTATGTATTATGAACAAATTATGCATGGCTTTCAAAATTTTTTTCACCAAAATAAACTCATACTAACTTGTCATAACATGTCTGAACAGGATCTACTTTGAGGCACTAAGAATGATAAGACATCAGTTTGACAAGATCCCCTATCAAAGTAACATGAATTCTACTAAAATTGAAGCAAGAACAAACATCAAATTTATGAAGAAGCATGGATGAATGAATGGTGAAATCATTGATGCTTTTCCAAAAGTTTATGGGTACAATGCCCCAAAGAAATGAGCAGTTTACAAACTGATAACTCGTTTTTAGAAGGGACAAGATCATATTGAAGATAAAGTCCACAGTGACAGACTATCCACATCAATTTGCAATAATAAATTTCCTCTTTTTTGACCAACAGCAGAAACAATAGCCAACACCGTAACACCATAGACATCTTAATTGTTTCAGCTTGCACAATTCTGACTGAAAAATTAAAGTTGAGAAAATCTTTTACTCAATGGGTGTCAAAACCCTTGAGGCCAGATCAGCTACAGAAAACAGCAGAGCTTTGAATGGAAATTTTAAACAAGTGGGATAAAGAACCTGAAACATTTCTACGAAGAATTGTAACAGGAAATAAAACATGGTTTTACCGGTAAGACCCTGAAGACAAAGCACAATCAAAGCAATGGCTACCAAGGGTGAAAGTGGTCCAGTCAAAGCAAAAGCAGACCAGTCAAGAGCAAATGCAATGGCAACCATTTTTGGCATGCTCAAGATATTTTGCTTGGTGGGAATATTTTGCCTTGTTCCTGGTCTTTGGGCGTAAGAATTCAGTCTGCCATTTTTGAGTATCATAGTATCCACAGGGTTTTTTTGTAGACATTCTTTATTAAGCTAAGAATTTCCCTCTATTTCCTGTTTTCTGAGAGTTTTTGTCACGAACAGGCATTGGATTTTTTTCTAGTGATTTTTCTGTATCAATTAATATGATTATATAATGTTTCTCTCTATTCTGTTGACATGATAGATTATGTTGGTGAATTTTCAAATGTTAAACCAGCCTTACATACCTGGAATAAATCCTGGGAATGACATATAACTCTTTTCATACATTCTTGTATTCAAGTTGCTAATATTTTGTTGAGGAATTTTGCATCTGTATTCATGAGAGATATTGGTCTATTGTTTTCTTGTAATCTTTTTATTTGTCTTTTGTATCAGATGACTCTGACCTCTTAAAATGAGTCAAGATGTATCCCTCTGCTTCTATTTCCTAGAAAAGATTGTGTAGAATTGGTATTATTTCTTCCTTAAATGTTTGGTAGAATTTACCTATAAAACTATCAAGCCTTTGTTTTATTTTTTAAGATTAAAAATTATTGACTCAATTTCTTTAATAGACATAGACTTATTAATATTATTAACTTCTTTATGTATGAGTTTTAGTACTTTGTGTCTTTTAAGGAATTGGTCAATTTTATCAAAGATATCAAATATTTGGACATAGGTTTGTTTATAGTATTCTTTTATTATTATTTTAATTTCCCTTGAAATAATAGTGATAATCACTTCTTTTATTTCTAATTGTGCCTTTTCTGCTTTTTTCTTAGTTATCCTAGCTAGAGGTTTTTAATTTGAATTGATATTTTTGAAGAAACAGTTTTTTGTTTCATTGACTCTATTGTTTTCCTGTACTCGATTCCATTGATTTCTGGCCTAATTTTTATTTTCTTCTGCCTATTTTGTGTTAATTTGCTCTTCTTCTCTAGTTTCCTAAGAGAGCAGCTTATATTCTTTTTTCATTTTAGATCTCTATTCTTTTAAAATATATTTATTTAATGTTAAAAATTTCATTCTAAGTACTACTTTTGCTACATTTTAAGTTGTATTTTCCTTTTCTTTTAATTCAGTTTAATGTTCTGAACACAAAGAGATGTTAAATGCCTGAGGCGATGGGTACCCTAATTACCCTGATTTGATTAATTTACATTGTTTGCCTGTATCAAAACATCACATGTACCATATAAAATATACAACTATTATGTACCCATAATAATTAAAAATTTAAGAATTTTAAATAAATTTGTTTTGAGATTTCTTCTTGAACCCAAATGTTGTTTACAGGTATGTTTTTTAAACTTTGATGATTCAGGTGGGTATTTATAGCTACCTTGCTATTAAGGTGTGCTTTATGGTCTAGAATGTGGTCTATTTTATTGAATATTCCATGTTCACTTGAGAATATTGTATATTCTGCTGTTATTTGATCAAGTATTCTGTGTCAATTAGGAAAGTGAGTACATGTGGTGCTTGTTTTTCCATTCTTGTGATACTTCACTTAGTAGAATGGGCTCCAGCTGTATCCAGGATAATACAAGAGGTGCTAGATCACCATTGCTTTTTGTAGTTGAGTAGGATTCCATGGTATACATATACCACATTTTATTAATCTACTCATATATTGATGGGCACTTAGGTTGTTTCCACATCTTTGCAATTGTGAATTGTGCTGCTATAACGATTCTAGTGAAGATGTCTTCTTTATAGAGTATCTTTTTTTCCTTTGGGTAGAATTTATCCATTTCTTCTAGGTTTTCTCGTTTGTGCGCATAGAGGTTTTCAGAGTATTCATGGACAACATTTTGTATTTCTGTGTCATCAGTTGTAATGTCTCTTTTTTTCTTTTTTTATTTTATTTTGAAAATTCTGATTGAGAATATTTGAGTTTTTTCTCTTCTATTTCTGGCTAATCTATCTGGTGGTTTATCAATTTTTTTATCTTCTCAAAGAAACAACTTTTTGTTTTGTCAATCCTTTTCATATATATATATATATATATATATATATTGCTTTCCATTTAGTTTATTTCTGCTTTGAGCTTTGCTGGTTTGGGGTTTGGTTTGTTCTTCTTTTTCTAGTTCCTTGAGATGCAACGATACATTGTTAATTTGTGATCTCTCTGTCTTTTTGCTGTAGGCATTGAAAACTATGGACTTCTCCTTAGCACTGCTTTTTCTGTATCCCATAGATTTTGAAAGTTTGTGTCTGCATTGTCTTTCATTTCAAAGAATCTTTTGATTTCCATCTAAGTAAATCATTGACCCAAGGATTGTTCAGCAGCAGGTTTTTAATTTCTATGACTTTGTGCTAAATTTGAGAGTCCCTCTTGGAATTGATTTCTAGTTTTATTACACTGTGATCTGAGAAGATAAACGGTGTGATTATGATTTTTCTGAATTTGCTGTGACTTGTTTTGTGGCCTAATATATGACCAATTCTGGAAAATGTTCCATCTGCTATTGAGAACAGTGTATATTCTGTTGTTTTAGGGTAGAATGTTCTGTGAATGTCTGTCAGGTTCATTTGTTCTAGAGTCCCTTTTAAGTCCAGTGTTTCTTTGTTGATTTTCTGCTTCAATGATCTATCCAGTTCTGTCAGTGGAGTGTTGAAGTCCCCAGAAATTATGATGCTACTGTTTATTTTTTTTGCTTAGATCTAGTATAATTTGCTTTATGAATCTGGGTGTTCATGTGTTAGGTACATACATATTTAAGATTTTTATGTCTTCTTGCTAAATTGCTCCCTTTATAATTATTTAGTGACAGTTTTTGTCTTTTTTCTTTACCATTGTCGATTTGAAGTCTATTTTATCTGTTATGAGCATAGCTATATCTGCTCACTTTTAGTTTCCATTTGCTTGAAATAATGAGAGTCCTTATGGGTTAGATGGATTTCTTGGACATAGCATATACCTTAGTTGTGTATTTTCATCCATTCAACCAGTCTGTATCTTTTTAGGGGAACATTAAGACCATTTACATTCAGTGTTAGTATTGGTATGTGGGATACTCTTCTTGACTGATACCTTTTTATTTTGTTTTCTCTCTTGTGGTACTGTTTTACAAGAGCTATTAGCTTTAACTTTTGGATGATTTTATGCTGGTGGGTATCTATTGTTTTCTTCCGTTTGTAGTACTCTTTTGGGCATTTCCTGTGGGGCAAGTCCAGTAGTGACAAATTTCCTTAGTGTTTGCTTTTTGAAAAAGATTTTATTTCTCCTTCATATGTAAAACTTAATTTTGCACAATACAAAATTCTTGGTTAGCAGTTGTTCTGTTTAAGAAGAATAAAATGGGATGCTAATTCCTTCTGGCTTATAAGGTCTCTGCTGAGAAATCTGCTGTAAGGCTGATGGATTTTCGTTTGTAAATTAGTTGTTGTTTTTATCTTATAGATTTTAGGATTTTCTCCTTCACTTTGACTTTGGCCAGATTGATTGCTATGTGTCGTGGTGATGTCCTATTTGCTATGAATCTTTGTGGTGTTTGATATCCATTTTGTATATGAATATCTGAATCTCTGGTGATATCAGTTTTTCTCAGGTATTCCCTCTAGTAAGTTTGCCATGCTTTTTACTTTTTCTTCTTCTTCTTCAGGGATACTTATGATTCTTATATGGGCTCACTTTTCATAGTCTCAAATTTCTCTGAATGATTGTTAATTTTTCTTTGTTCTTTTTTCTGCATTCATGATTAACTGGGTTAATTTGAAAGCCTTATCTTCAACCTCCCAATTCTTATAATTATTATTATTTTAAATCAAGTTATTTCATAGATCAATCACAAATATTAAAATTTATTTTATTATACCTTCTTTATTCCTTCTCTGATGCAGTTTCTTTCTTCCTTCATGTACACCCAATTTTCTAACCTATATCCTTTTCCTTCTGCCTGAAGAAATTCTTTCAACATTTCTTGTAAATACATTCTACTTGTGATAAATTTCTTTATATTTACTAGGTACATATAGTAAGGGTAATTTTACTGTATATAGAATTCTAGATTGACGCTTTATTTTCTTTCAACATTTTAAATATTTCATTCTACTTTCTCCTTGTTTGCATAGTTTCTTATGATAAGAGTACTGCTATTCTTATCTATGTTTCTCTGTAGGTAATGTTGTTTTTGGTTTGTTTATTGTCTTTATTCTCTCAAGAATTTCTCTTTGTCTTTATTTATTTATTTATTTTTGCAGTATTAATTGGCAGGGCCTAGGTAGGGTTATATGGCATTTATTCTGCTTGATGTTCTTTGAGCTCCTGAATATGAGGTTTGGTAGCACTTATTAGTTTTGGAATGTCATTAGCCATTATTACTTCAAATAGTTCTTCCACTTTATTCATAATTTCTTATCATTCAAATTTTGCATATTCCAATTATAAGTATGTTAAAACTTTTGCTTTTGTCACACAATCCTTGAATCCCTTGCTGTGTTTATTTTTTTCTGTTTTGTCTTTACATTTCGGTTTCGGAAGTTTCTCTTGACTTATCTTTAATGTAACTGATTATTTCTTCAGCCATGTAGAATATATGGAAGAACACATTCAAAGCATTCTTCATTTCTGTTATAGTGTTTTATAGTTCCAAAAATTTTGTTTTGATTATGTCAACTGTGCCCCTCCACCTTGTAGTTCTCAAGAATATGTGCTGGGAATGCGACATTTTGAGCTAGAGAGGGACTGGCAAGGATATCTCAACCTTTCTTTCAGCCCCCATACCCTAAGACAAGATGGAATTCAATGCTTTAGTCTAGTTAGTGGCATTGTCATGGAGTATATAACCCCTAGGGTGGGCTGCTTTCTGGAGTCCTTCAGCTTCTGTGAAAATGATACAAGCACAGGTGAGGCTCCAACTGCTATAAACAGCTTTCCTTAATCTTGGGGGACTGGCTCATAATAAATCTTAGGCTTCTGTTGTCTCTTGCTGCCTATTTGTAAGTAATAAATTCATTTCATATAATTTGGTGCATGCAAATGTGTTTTGTGTCACCAAACTCAGACAAGTTGGAAGCTGGTGCACAGCAAACATATTTCACAATCTGTTCTTGCAGGTTGTCTACTTTCCCCGTAGGATCCCTTAATATATTAATCACAGGCATTTTAAATTTCTTGTCTGGTAATAGCAATATCTCTGTCATATCTGAGTCTGGTTCTGGTGATTGCTTTATTTTATCAAATTGCCTTTTAACATGTCATAATTTGGGGTCAAATTTCTGCATCATTCTTTTTTTCTCCAGTCTTGACACGGAACTTTCCCTAAATACTCTTCCTCAGAGAGAGTATGTTCTTTGCAACTCTTTTAGCCATGATCCACGTTAATTTTCTTGGACCCCTGTTATTTGGTAGTATGGGGAGAATTTCATTATCTTTTGATTAAATCTCAGTCTTTTAGTGGTCCTGTGTTTTGGGGATATGATCTTCATGGGTGTTACTCCAGTGGTATAGATTTTTGCCTATTAGGAAATCTTTCTTGTATCTATAGTATAACAGACTGGTGGAATTCCAGGAGATAAACTACATAAAACTGTGGCGCTCCTCTAAGACTGAGCCCCCGGGAGTTTCTCACTCTCATGTTAGTTCACACTCAATATCCCACAATTTATCAAAATGACCATTAAGAGTTTCTAATAGTTTATGACTCTAGTGGTTTCTGTCCCAGGTCTATGTCTCTCTAAATATACCTATTTCTCCAGATTTGAGGGTGGGAATTTGCACTAAAACCTCTGTTATCTATCAGATCCAGGAAAATTTAGTGATGTTCTATTTATCCAGGTTTACTTCTGTAAGTATGGGAATGACAGATTCCAAATTCTTTACATGTTGGAGCTGAAACAAGAAATACTTACAACTCATATCAAAAAAGTATGGCATTCTAATTCTCTCAAATAACTAAGCATTGAAACTCGACGGAATGATTGTATCAGTGTCTTAGTCTGTTTTCTGTTGCTATAACAGAATACCACAAACTGGGTAACGTGTAAAAAAATCTTTTTCTTACAATTTTGGGGGCTAGGAATCTCAATATTGTAAGGCTGCACCTGTTGAGGCCCTTCTTACTGAGTCATGACATGGCAGAGAAGCAGAAAGGAAGGAGAAGCAGGCACATGAAAATGAGCAAAACACAAGGGGCAGCCTTGCTTTATAACAACCCATTCTCCCAGCAACTAACCTAGTCTTGAGAGAGCAAGAGCTCATGAGAATTAACCAAGTCCCATAAGAGTTGCATTAGTACCTTTTAAAGAATAATTGCCTCTTAAGGCCCCATTTCCCAACATTGCCACATCAGGGACCAAATTTCCAACATTGAAATTCTGGGGACACACTCAAATCACAGCAATCAAATTCCTTCTTTATGCCATATAAGATGAGTAACCAACGGCTGATACTTGGTTTCCAGAACTAATAAACTACAGCAACTTGATGCTTGGCCAGGATCAATCATAAGTTAAGAATCTTCATGATCATCAGTTATGTGACTCCTGAGTAGCAAGCAATTACAGGAAAGCAAGCTGGGGAAAAAGAGCTGATTTTATATACATATATACACATATGTGTGTGTGTGTGTGTGTGTGTGTATACACATATATATGTTATTTTTTACCACAGTTTCCACTTTTTGGCACTTCATTAGTTTTATAAAGGGCAATTTCAATATGATATATTTCATCATGTTATTATTCAGATGGTTTCCAAAGGAAATGGCTTATTTTGTTTAGTAGCAAGGATATTTAATTACCACAAGCCTAAAGAGCATCCCCTTGTTATCTTTTTGCATAAGATTTTTCTGAAATAAAAATTTTAAGTGCAAGTAGCTAAGGAGTTAGTATTATGTTATACATGAATTTTTCTTAAAGTAGATTTTATTTGAATTTCATTTCGTCTCCATTATAAAGCCTAAATTAGAAAGGAACTAATTACCTTGTCTATATTTCATAGAACAGCCATTAGCATTTTATAGGCACTTTTAGCTAATATAAACAACATAAAAAAAAACATTTTAAAGTGGAAGGATTTTAGGTAAATTTAGATAAAGAAGTATTGAAGTGTGGCTCTAAAGCTAATATGAGATTAATGGCTTTTTCTCCTTTTTTTGTTTGAAGGTAAAGTAAAAATAGAAGTGGAAATGATTTAATCCTGTGAAGATGACCTTAACAGGACTCAGAATATTTTTATGGCTAAACTATCTCTGTGGGACTATATTCTCTTTACTACAAATAAGGCTATCACATAGAAATCACAGCTTTTTAAAATAAAATGTTTCAAGAGAATAGGGTTCATGTGAGCTTTAGAGAGTAGGTATTTAGGGATTATAAATTTTAAAAATGGCTTTTTAATCAGTAGAAAATATAAGCTGTCTTTGGTTAAAAAAAAATGTTTCAATGAAGTTACAGAACAACTTTCTTATTTATTTTGACCCTAAAACATTAATTCATCATAAATCACTTAGAGTATTCTATTATATAAATGCAAGTTATTGGAAGAATGTTTGGAGTCAGAAGATATGGGCTTAGTAATAAATCAAATACATTTTTCTTGTATTTAATTTTTCAAGATTAAAAATATTAATATTTTATGTTCGGAAAGGGTGTATAAATGAGGATATTCATGCACCACTGTGGCCCCATAGCATGAGAAAACATTAACATGCATCCCTTCCACTTAGAAATATTTATTCTATGGAGGGAAAATGGACAAATGCCCAAAGACCTAGACATAAGAATATTCCCATGGCATGGCTTATTATAATAACACTAGTATTTTTCTAAAAGAAAATAATCTAAATATTCAACCACAAGCAAAAAGTTAAACAAATACTGATGAAAGGCTTGTTAGTCTTCAGAAATAATAATAAACAAATAGTCATTGACAGAAATATATTCATGATCTATTGTTCGGTGAAAAATGTGTGTATGAGGATTCTGGTTTCTGGTCTGGCATGTAAGGAGCTTGGAAGTCACCATTTTGTCCTAACAAGTAAAAAGCTGAACAAACTAAGCAATCAGCAACTCTTCTTAGGTGATGAGAGAAGTGATGTCACAGTGCAAACTACTGCCCCCCAAATTGGAGATATAGAGCTTTACAAGCTACAGACCAGAAACCCATGAGCAGAAATCTCCATGGGAACTAGTATTTGAATATGAAAATCTGAACTGTAATTGAGAAATTGCTGGAGGTTCAGTATGGACACATCTGAGCGTTTAGTACTCCAGGGGGGCTCAGTCACCTGCCCCTGCACTTTGACTTTTATGAGTTTTATGTCCAGATTCCTTACCAGGTTCTAAGATCTGAGAAAAATCCCCTAGGGATTCTAACATGAGGGAAAGAAATGTAAACATTTTGAAATACATCTGAGCATTGTGTTCTTCTTTAAGAAGTCCTGCACTTAAGAGAAACTATTTTGCCAGAGCATAACTTGCTGTTTTTTATCCCCCCATCCTAATTTACCTGGGGGAAGGTAAATACCCAACTGCTGTACCCTCTAGCCATTCTGTCTCACCTAAAGGAGAAAAAAAAAAAGTACTGAGAAGTACTGCTGAAGTTCACAGACCAGGAACATGGGCTCACCAAAAGACTGAAACCTGCTAATAGGACTATAGAATGCTTCCCCTCCTCCCACAGAAATCAAAACACAACAGGGAAGTTGATAGCAATAAAATCCTATATTAAAGAAGAAAGATCTTAATTAATAACCTAAAATTATACCTCCAGGAACACTGCCAAACATATTTTGTGAGGTTAGCAGTACTCTGATACCAAAAACAGATAAGACACCTCAAAAAAGAAAATTAAAAGCTAAGATCAATGGTTGACATAGATGCAAAAATCCTCAACAAAATACTGGCAAACTGAGTCCAACAAAAAATTAAGAGAATCATACTCCATGACTAAGTGGGATTTATCCCTGATGTGCAAGGGTGGTTCAAAATTTAAAAATCAAATTATGTGACCCACAGTATTAACAGAATAAAGAATAAACATAATATGATCATCTCAACAGATGCAAAATGGTAAAACTGCAATATGGTAAAATTCAGTACACTTTCATGATAAAAACTCTCAATAAACTAGGAGTAAAAAGAAATTACTTGCATATAATAGAGGCCATATTTTAAAAGCCCACAGCTAACATACTTAACAGTGAAAAACTAAAAGCTTTTCCTTTAAAATCAAGAACAAACAAGTATACCCACTCTCACAATTACTATTAGACATAATGCCCGAAGCCAGAGCAAACAGACAGGAAAAAGAAGTAAAATTCATCAAAATAAAAAAAAAAAAGTGAAATTGTCCCTGCTGCAGATGGCATAATTATATGTGTGTGTGTGCGTGTGTGTGTGTGTATATGTTAAAAATCATATATATGTTAAAAACCCTAAAGACTTCACAGTTAAAGCTGTTAGAAATAATAACTTAATTCAGTAAAATTGTAGAATACAAAACCAACATGTAAAATCAGTTGCACTTCTGCATACTAACAATGAAGTATCTGAAAAAAGAATCTATGAAAACGATCCTATTAAAAATAGCACCAAAAGAGTAAAATAGGAATAAACTTAAGTCAGGAGCTAAAAGTGTTATATACTAAAACGTACAAAATGGTGATGAAATAAATTAATCAAGGAACAAACAAATTGGAAAGACATCTCATGTTCATGGATTGAAAAGCCCAAAGCAATATCTATCAAATCCCAGTGGCATTATTTTACAGATATAAAACCAATTCTAAAATTCATATGCAATCACAAAAGACTGAATAGCCAGATCAACCTTGAGAAAGTAAAATAAAGATATAGACATCACATTTCCTGATTTCAAAATACATTACAAAGCTACAGTAATCTAAACAGTATGTATGGTATTGGCATAAGGTTGAATACCTAAGCCACTGGGCCAGATTGGAAAGCCCAGAAATAAATCCATATATCTACAGTCAACTGACTTTTTAGAAAGGTGCCAAAAATTCACAATGAAAAAAGGAACATTTCTTCAACAAATGGTGTTGAGAAAACTGGAATCCACATGTAAAAGAATGAAGTTGGATCCTTACATTACACTGTACACAAAAATCAATTCAAAAAATTCCAAACTGGTCCCATTTGTTTATTTTTGTTGCTGCCGTGATTGCTTTGGGGGTCTTCTTCATAAATTCTTTTCCTAGGCTGATGTCTGAAAGAGTCTTCCCAACATTTTCTTCCAGAATTCTTAAGGTTTCACTCCTTAGGTTTAAGTCTTTTATCCATAATGAATTGATTTTTGTGAGAGGTAAGAGGTGAGGATATAGTTTTAATCTTCTGCATGTGGATAGTTTTGTCAGCACTACTTATTGAATAGAGATTCTTTTCCCCAGTGTACATTTTGGTCTGCTTTGTTGAAGATTAGATGACAATATGAGGATGGCTTTATATCCGGGATCTCCGTCCTATTCCAAAGGTCTCTACCTCTGTCCTTGTGCCAGTACCATTATGTTTTGGTTACTATAGCCTTGTAATAAAGTTTGAAGTCTGACAGACTGATGCCTCCCAATTTGTTCTTTTTGCTTAAGATTGCTTTGGCTACACAATGTCTTCTCTGGTTCCATACAAAATGTAGCATTATTTTTTCTAAATCTGTAAAGAATGATGGTGGTATTTTGATAGGGATTGCACTAATTCTGTACATCACTGTAGGTAATATGGACATTTTATCAATATTGATTCTACCAATCCATGAGCATGGTAGGGATTTCCATTTGTTTAGATTTTCTAAAATTTCTTTTCTCAGTGTTTCATAGATCTCCCTATATATGTGTCTCACCTCCTTCATTATATATATGTTCCTAAATATTTAATTCTCTTCGATGCTATTGTGAAAGGTGTTGCTTCCTTTATTTGATTTTCAGCTTGACTGTTATTAGTGTATATGAATGTTACTGATTTATGTGCATTAATTTTGTATCTTGAGACTTTACTGAATTCATTTATCAATTCCAGGAGTCTCTTGGTTAAATCCTTGATATTTTCTAGATATAATAGCATATCATCAGCAAAGAGTGAGAGTTTAACCTCTTATGCCCCCATTTGACCTCTTCTGCCCCATTCACAAGCCTTGGCCCAGGCCATGGAGAGAGATGACAGACATTAAGCAAGTACGTATGAAGAATTTATTGTAAGGAAAGTTTAAGGGAGCAAAGAGAAAGTATATTTCCTAAGAGGAAATAGGTCTGTCCTGTGAATGAAGAAGACACTGTCTTCTTCTATGTTTCTCCTTTTACATGCTAGTAGTATATGTTGATGTAAAAGTCAGTTATAATTATGTATAATATGTCATGGGTTTTGGGGTCTGGATTTTTCCAGGTATGGACATAACTTAAACATTATGTTCCAGACTTTCCTTTCTCCTATATGTGTGATGGGGAAAGTCACCGTTTATGGTGTTTCTCTATCTTCTGATTGATGGTCACTGTTCTATTGTCTAATTATCCCATTCTTTAGGATTGAAATAACTCTTTTTCCTTGATTATTTTTTGGTAACTATTTCCTTCTTATTGTTTTTCTTTAACTGTTTCCTCTTTCTTGCTTTTCTGCTCCTATCATTCCATTATCTCTTGTTTTTCTGTCCCTAACACAGTGCTTCAATTTTTCAAATACACATCCCCAGAAGATCAATACAACTATTATATTAACATAATATATTTTTAGGCTCCTTTGCTTTTGTGGTAACTGAGAAAGCGTAAGTGGAAAATTTGGTTGCACAGTACAATTTCAAGATCAATCTCTCTCCAAGGTAAAAATTCTAGAATGCCTAGAATTGATTTCCTGAGACTATTCCAAACAACAAGCCTGATGGATAAGTTTGGATTCAATGGAGATTCAATAGAACTTTCAAAATGCAAATGGAGAGTAAAAATTCTATTAATCATTCAACTGTACTCTGAACTGAGGCCAAAGGAGTTCTAAAACTGGTCATAACTCAGTTTTAGACACTGGAATGCTTTAAGGAGATTGCCATGAAATATAAAACATTTTAATTAAATAGAACTCCTGCCACCAACAACCACCACCATCACAAATTTGGAATGATGAGCTATCATTCTTATGGCAATCCTGGGATGAGTAGAGAATACACTATATATACATAGTGTGTATATATATATATATATATATATATATATATATATAGTGTGTGTGTGTATATATATATACATACTATTCAAAAATAATATATTTTCTCTCAGTTTTTTTTGAATCCTGAATTCATTCATTCATTCAATATTTATAGAGTGACAGCTTTATAATGTGGGAAGTACTGGGGATAGTTAGACTTCATATTTGTTCTTAGAAATTTCCAAATAATCAAAGTAGATAAATAAAAACACGACTACCGTAAGTCAATGAGTATCATGAACAATTATGAATAGAGACACAGGGTTAATTAAGACTGCTGGGGAAAAAATAACATATGTATATATGGGGAGAATATCCCACAAAAGGTGGGATAAGATGCAAACAAGTGCAAAGTTTGGAGGTTTGTGTTAGAAAAGAAGTAATATGTTTCTTCCTTGACTATTGGAATTAAGGAAGAGATGACTTTTATAACAAAGTGTGTATTTGAGTGCTAAGGAGAAATTTTGAGACTCTCACAATAAATGATAAAAAACATAAAATACGAATCTGCCTACTGAATGTGATAGAAAAAGGAAATTGGATTGATGTTTAGAGGAACACAAGAATGATTTTAAACAGTACACAATGGAATCCACAAACAATGGAAACCTGGACCAAAAGAAAATCCATGATGTGTGAAAAAAAGGATTACTAAGAAGTAATGAAGACTCAAGAATTTTGACAATGTAGTGGGAAACAATCAAATTTTTATATAATTAGCCAAAGAATTAGAACAGATGCAATAAATGTTAGATTTTTACCAGTACTAAGGATTGGAAAGGCCAGTAGGCTTTAGGTTTACTGAAGAATGAATGAATTAAAGGCAGTAATGAGGGCATTATTAAAATGACTGATGATAGAATCCATCCTGGGAAAGAAGGGGTTGAATGGCAGAGAAGGGTAGGAAATAGAGTAACAACCTGGGAGACCGGGATGAGGTTTAGTAACTAGGGATCATAATCGAGGCAGGGACACTTTTAGTTGGTCAAAAGGATGGGAAGAAGTGACAATGTAGGTGTTTATATTCAGAGAAGTGAATTGCAGAGCTGGGAAGTTAATCAATTTCAAGTACAGCTTTTTCATTAAGTACTTTGACACACTGAGAATGATGAAACCTGTGTGACCAAGATAACCAAATGTGTTGATGGTTAAGTTATTGATGGTAAAAAGAGCAGGGATAAAAGAATAATGAGGAGTGTGGCACTGGGTTCACTGAAGACCGTGAAGAGCTTTCATGGAGGGCAATAGCTGTTTGTAAACATTGGACTAAGGTAGGAAATCCATTCATTTATTTTAGAAATATTTATTGCCTGTCCTGTTCCTGGCACACTTTCAGCAGTGAACAAATATATATGAAATCCATACTCTCAAAGAATATGCATCCTAATTGGAGAGGCAGAAAACAAACAAGCAAATACAGTAATACATTAGGTTTTGGTAAGAGCTATGAAAAAAAATAAAGCAGCATTGTTATACTGTGATATTATACGAATTTATGGAAACCTTCAAATAGAAGATAGCTTGTAACATTGGGGCGGAAGAAACAAGAAAGAAAGCAATGTCAATATCTGTAAGAATAACATTTCAGACAATGAAGAAAGCAAGTCATAAATTCTGAAGGCAGAAACATAATAGACAGCAAAGAGTCAAATGTAACTTGTGCACAGAGAGCCTCTAGGGCATGGGACCAAAGGTAGAGGTTAAAGTGAAGAAGAAAGCAGGAGGAACAATATTGAGCTTTTAGCTCAAAATAATGGCTTTGAATTTTAGTGAAATGGAAACATGGCAGCCTAAATATTAGACAATAAGAAGAGAATGAAACCAGAAAGAACAATTAGGATAGTAACTTAATAATCCATTGGGCAATTTTGGTGGCTTAGGCTAGGAACGGCATGGTGAAAATGATGAAAAATGGTTGGAAACTAGATAAAGATTACTGAGGAATGTGGTGTGGGGGCAGCAAGAGAGAGAAAGAAAATGTCAATGTTGACTCTAAAGTTTTTGGTTCAAACAACTAGAAGAATGTAGTTGCCACTGAGTTGGGGTATCCTGGGGGATAGGGAGTTTGAGGTTGGGGGAAAATCAATAATTCATTTTTTGTTCATGTTAAGTTTGAGCGAGATATGAGCAAGATGGCCTTAAAAGTCCTCTCAGGTTGACTAAATTTTAGACAAGTTTCTTTCTAACTGTAAGCCCCTAATATTCTTTTTAAAAGAGCATTTGCTTTAGATAATTTCCAAGAAAAAACTTTCTCTGCCTCTTTCAGATGCAAATCTTCCACAACCCAGAAATGTCTTTCTCAAGCATCTGGAAGCTATACCTTTGAAATATAATCATTAAGAGAGACAGCATGTTTAGGTCATCCATGTTGTTCCAAAAGACAGGGTTTCATTTGTTTTTATGGCTGAGTAGTATTCCACTGTGTAATACGTACTGCACTGTGTTATCCATTTATCCATTAAGGGACACTTTTTGAATATCACCATAACAAATATGGGAGTACAGATATCTCTTTGACATGTTGATTTTATTTCCCTTGGATATATATACCTACTAAAGAGATTGTCGATCATATGATAGCTGTTTTTTTAATTTTTTGAGGAAACTACATATTTTTGTCTGTAGCCTCATAATGAAAAAGTACAGTATATTAGGATGCCTGCATAGACAACAGAAAGAATTTGGAGTCTAAAAGATCTCATTTGTCTTTGGTTAGTGAATGGTGCTGATTTGTTTATTGGCCTTTAGGGACCAATAAGAACAAAAGGCGAATACAGACAATGTGTTTCTCATGAGGCAGTAAACATCATTTGTGATGGTTAAGCAGTTTGGTCAATACAAGGTGGTTTCGAGTTTCTGCAGGATATTAGACATAATATATACACTGCACTGGGTGTTTAGAGGAATGTTGTGGGAAAGGAAACAGACTGATAAGCTTCAGGGAGGAAAAAAAGACAATTATTTAGAAAAGAATACACATCCGAACTCAGAAGACAGGAAGAAACAAGGAGCTAAGGATGCAGGTTTGCCATTCACAGCTCTCTGGAGCGCAATATTTGAATCCGAGAGCAAAAAGAATATCTGAACAGGGAAAGAAGGCTGCTGCTGACACTCATTGTTGGAATGTAGACTTCCACAGCAAGTAAGCTTCTTCTGTTCCCATAGGAACCCATATCCTCCAGCCCCAGCCTGACTAAGCATTTGAGACATATCTTCCACAGCTTCATGAGAAATGCATGAGTGAACTGAATCTGTTCCCACTCTTTCCATATCAAGTGGCTGCAATTTCTCTCGTGTGTATTTTCTCTTTTGCTTATTTTCATTATTTCTTTCTTTTTTTTTCTCTTGTTTGGATGTTTCATCTTGTATACATCCTTTTAATTTTACACTTTTATTTTCTCAATAACTTTCTAAATCCTGTGTTGGCATTTAAATGAAACTTGTATTTGTCATTTTAACGTAGATTTGGAAAAATTAGAAAGGGCAAAAACCCTAAGCTTTCAAAGAGAAGACCTAAACAGCTTTAAAAGAACATCAGCCTGCAGTATGGTGAGGTAAATCTGAAACTGGGATAGCTAGAGATTGAACCCAATCTCTAGGGAAGAATCTAAGTGCCTTTCCTCAAATTTCACATGGAAATTCATTGATGAGAATTAGCCAGGAATAGCCAGATTTGCTTTCCGGAGAACCTGTGATCTCATTTGATTAGCTGCTTGGATTGGCTGCAAAATGTCCCTCAGATTATTTGATGGTTTAGTGCTTGGCCTTGTTGCACCATTAATAACTCTGTTGCCCAGTGATCTGTGGCTATTCCATACATAGCCTGACTTTGTCTGACACACCAGATTCAAGTTTTACATAGTTGGAAATAAAAATATCTAAATACTGTCATTTGTATGGCCAATTGATGTGATTTTTAAGCATTGGCAGAAGTGAGACTAATGTGCTGAAGGAGTATGAACCAGGTCCGGAATCAATGGCTTGTGCAGCTCGACAAATTCTCACTTCTTGAATATAATGATTCTTTTTGTCTGTGTGCACATTTTTACTGTGGCAGTGGGTGCATAAGGCTCAAGATTTCTTGGTATCTCAGACCATGTAATGACTGAAAGGTAGGCTACAAGAGTGTACCTTAGATTGGGAGTTGGTTATTTGTTTCAGCCTTTAGCTGCATTTAGAGCACCTCATTTCCTTTGCTGCAGCTGGTAATAGTTTTGTCGAGAGGCTGTATCTCGTGCTTGAAAATGAAGAGTTGGGAGCCTACTTGGATTGTGTTCAAATATTTTTTTACTATTACCTTTCCAAGTGCCCTGGGAAATTCAAGCTCTCTGCATCTTATTTTCTTCCTTTTTAAAGCAAGGGCTTAAAATAATATACACAGAAAGCATATAACATTCATAGAGTTGTTCTGATGATCATATGAGTTATTACCTGCCAATCACTTGGAGCAGTTTTAGAATACTGCAAGGGCCTACTACATGTAAGCTATTAGTGTTTTTATTGCTTTTTTCTATCGCTTGCATCTTAGCAGGCAGGATGTCTTTGGTGATTTTTGTCTTACTCAGAATACAACCCATTAAAATAAACACTTGCATACAATGTACTCTTATGAAGATTTACACAGATTTTACTGCACTAGTCTGGTGTTGCTTATGGCAAGGTAATGTTTACCATCTTCCTTTCTACAAATTTCTGCCGTATATCAATGTTATAGTCACCATTTCAAGATACATAAGCTGTATGTGGAAAAGTAATATGTATGGATCAAGGTTGCCCATTAAATTAAGTCATGAGAGCTCTTCTTATAGCTAACATTTTCATTCCTCTGGGGAAAGACTTTGGCCTGATGCATCGAGGACCTAGTCTGGTAAAAAAGACTCTAAAACAAAACAGGTCATTTGTTTGGGTGGTGTTCTCATGGCCGATTTTGTATTTTATTATCATTATTGTCATTATGGTAACAATAAAGGAGGTCAGTTCATTTTCTTTTTTTCCCTATTTATTTGTGTGTATTTGTCAGCTTGGGATGTCATAACAAAATATCACAGACTGGGTGGCTTAAACAATGAGAATTTATATCTCACAGTTCTGGAGACTGAAAAGTCCATGATCAAGGTGCCAGCTGATTCAGTTTCCCAGTGAAAGCTCTCTGGGAAAGTAGACAGCTACTTAGTCACTATGTTCTCATAAGGTGGGTAGGGAGGGAGGGAGGGAGAGAGAGAGAGAGAGAGAGAGAGAGAGAGAGAGAGAGAGAGAGAGAGAGAGACAGAAAGAGGAGAAAGTGCAAACACTTTGGTGTCTCTTGTTAGATTGGCACTAATCCCATTACAAGGGCCCAACTCTCACAATCTCATCTAAACCTAATTACCTCATGAAGGTCCCATCTACAAAAATTACAACATTGGGAGTTAACAAATAAATTTAAGGGAAGAGCTATTGTGGAACTTGGGATTTAGGAGGATTCTATGTTTTTTAGCCAGGAAATATGGTATAAAATACGAGCATCAATCCTACTGAGAGAGATTTAGTAAAAATTAAGCATGATTTAAATGCAAGAACTCCCAAAAGGTTCTCATGACAGGACAGAATCCTGAGGTAGACACAGTCTTCGACAGAAATGTGTTGTCATAAAATATTGTGACACATACCTATAAAAGTTGACAGGTCCCTATAAGGTATTATAAATCCCGAGTTTCTTAAATTCCATCTTTCTCAAACCTAGTCAAACACCAGAGTCTGAAATTACCAATGTGGGAGTCACACATTTCTTTGGGTTAATATTGTGCCTCCCTAAAAGTTCTTCTAAAATGTGAATATATTCCCTGGAGGACAGGACATAGTAACTCTCAAGCATAGGAAATTTCTCCTGGACAAGAGAGAATTGGAGAGAAGGAGACCTGGGTAATGGAATACAGCATTTTTATGTTTGTAGTTGGAGGGAGAAGAGAAGGGCCAAGGGCACGACTTTGGAGAGTCCCATTAAAATCCTGTGGAAGACCAAGAACAGGATGGACAAAATGAGACCACCAAGGTGAAAAGCAGTGCCTAAAAGATAATAAGAGCCCCTTCCTGGGTATTTTGTTTATAAATGTTTCACATATAAAAATTACCTAATGGCCACCAATTTTCCAGTTCTAGGAAACCATCATAACCAACTCCAGGACTATCACTATTTTTTTTCAGATAAGCAAAAGAAAAGTTAGAGATGTGGAACTGAATTTTCCTTTGGCAGAAAATTTAGATAATGATCATCAGGTGAGGAAAGTCCTTAAAAAAGAAAAGCATACACGTTGGGCATATTGAGAACATAATTTACAATTGTGATATTATTATTATTATATATATAAGAGAAGGATGGATGTAGACCTAAAGGGTAATAGTGGTATTGAATTTCTTTTCCATAATAATTTTTTGTCAGCTTATTCTTCCACCAATAAAAGTCAAAGCAAAGTAAATGAAATATAAATTTCTCTCTCATCTTTTCCTCATTTACTTTAAGATATCTGTGAATTGTTCTTCAGCATATAAAAATATTTATAAGGCCACTACCTTGAAGACGTCACAGTTTTAAAAATGAATATGGATTTACATAGTGAATAAAGGTGATTTTTCCAGATTCTTGAATGAAAGGAAATGGTTAATAGCCTGGTGAATTAATCTGTACATGAATATAGCAGTTATTGCATAAAAACACAGTTGGGTAATGATATTTCCTTTATGTTTATCTGATGGATCCATGATCTTTATACAGGCATGAGGAGATGATATTTATGATAACAAGGGAGATGATTTTTTAAGACAATTATTCACAGAGGTAAATGTTGAGTAGACTTCAAATCTGAACGATTAAAAGTATAAAATCACAGGTGAGTTATATGATACCCAGTTTCTATGCACACTTGCTGAAAACATAGATCTTTTTATTTATTTTCAGTTCACCATATTTGACAGAGCTTCAGTGTATTGAAACCAGGCACTATGTTTTTTGCCAAAACATGAAGCATATGAAAACACACCCTTTAGCAGAAACCTCAATATTGGATATGCATTAAACATTATTGTTGATATGTTTATAATTTCCCATGTATTTCCTAGTAATTAAGGGTGGTATTTCATTCAATTCATTTAAGATTATAGTTGTAAGAATTAGCTAAAATGTATCCAAATCTTTTTAAAGCTCCATTTGTTCAAGTATAGAATACTTAGAAGTAAACAGATCCAAAAACTTGCAATGTATTAAGAGGGCTGGAAATTATATATTATTTATTTATTTTTGTTAATTTCAAGGACCAGAATTTTCTTAAAAAGGAATTCTTTTGATTTAGGTTCACTTTAAATTATGAGCATTACAAAATGATATTTTTATTAACAATTACAGAAAGTCACTCTATAAATCTTAAATTGGTTCCAATAAATGAGAAGACATAAATAATCACTACTCAGTTAATTAATTTACAACTAATATTTCACCTCAAAAGACAATGGGCTTAATGTAGGAAAAATAATAAAGATGAAATGCTCATATCCAAATTCATTGTAAAGTTTCTTCATAATTTGAATTTTACCAGAAGTTATGTTGTAGCATTAGCAAACTGGAGCATGAAACAGTAAATACCAGCTGTAGGGGTTTTTGTAACTTCCTAACTTCTTAGATATTAACCACTCAATTATTTATAGTGTTATTTTTATTACAACATCAAGTAATTAATATTTCAGCATGGTAATAATCCAACTAAAATGTAGTTTTTCCAGTTAAAATGAAAGTAATGAAAATATCTTTTCAATTAACGACAGTGTTGCCCAATATCAGAAATTACAACTAACTGACAATTCCTGTAAAGCAGGATTTCTCAACTATGACACTATTGACATTTGGGATGAATAAGTCTTTGCCGTTGGGTGCTGTCCTAAGATTGCAGGATGCTTAGCAGCATCTCTGGCCTCTACCCACTAGAAGCCTACCCAGTAGCGCCCATAGTACTGGGCAGAGTGCCCTCTACCCAGTAGTGCCTCCTTCCAGTTGTGACAACCAGAAACATCTCCAGACATTGCCAAGTGTCCTCTGGGTTGAGGGGTGGAGTATCACCCCTGGTTGAGGATCACTGCTTTGAGAGCATAAATGTATCCAATTCTTAGGTGGTAAATACTTTAATCTTTTGTGGTTGGGTTGACCTAATAATAGACTTAAGTTTTATGGTCCTGAGTCACATTTCTTTTTAAACAATATTATCTCATCTGACATATTCTGAATGTAGTCTAGTAGAGGGCAATGTGCCCCATTTCTCCACATTACTAATTTTTATGACTTAGTATTTTAATAGTTCTATAAATCAGACTGGCTCTTTTGTTTGCTATATGTGCACTTAACAAAAATTGTATAAAATTCAGCCAGCCAATGTCTCTTCGGTGGGCAGTTCAAGCCATTTACATTTATTGAAAGAATTGATAAGAGGGGTATATTTCTATTCATTCTGTTGGGTTGAACTTTGTTGCTTTGTTTTATCTCTCGAACCATTGTAGTATCTGGCCTTCAACCTTTAGCTTTTGGGTAATTTTACATCAGTAAGTGTTTATTGTGCTGATCCATGAATAATGCAGTTCTGAGTACTTCCCATAGGGCAGATCTTGTCTTGACAAATTCCCTCAGGGTTTGCTTGCCTGAGAAAGACTTTATTTCCTCCTCATATATGAAACTTAGTTCTGCAGGACATAAAATTCTAGGCTGGGATTTATTCTGTTTGAGAAGACTGAGAATGGGGCCCCAATCCCTTTTGGTTTGTAGGGTCTCAGATGAGAAGTCTGCAATTAGTTTGATGGGTTTTCCTCTGGAAGGTACCTGCTGCTTTTGCCATGCAGCTTGTTGGAGCACCTCTTTCATGTTCATTTTGGCCAGTCTGATGACTTTGTGTCATGGTGTATTCCTCTTTGTGATGAATCTCCCAGAAGTCCTTTGAGCCTCTTGTAACCAGATATCTAGATTTCTAGCAAGGCCAGGGACATTTTTCTCAATTATTACCTTGACTAAATTACCCAACCCTTGGGTATTTTCTTCTTCACTCTCAGGGATGGCTATGATTCTTATGTTAGGCCTCTTTACATAATCCGATATTTCTTGTAGGCTTTGCTTGTTCCTCTTATTTTTCTGTTCTCTCTCTGTGACTGACCTGTTTAATCAAAAGGTGTTATCTTTAAGCTCTGAGATTCTTTTCCATGATCTAACCAGTTCTTAAGGCTTTCCACTGTGTTTTGTAATTCCTTGAATGAATTTTTCATTTGCAGAAGTTCTGGTTGATTTTTCTTTAATAATTGAATTTCTTTAGTGAATATTTCATTCATTTCCTGCATTGTTTGTGTGGTTTCTTTGTGTTGGGTTTGTATTTTATCTTGTATTTCATTAAGCTTTCTTACAATCCATGCTTGAAATTCTTTATCTGTCATTTCAGTATTCTGCTTTTGGCTGGTATCCATTTGTAGGGAGCTGTGTTCCCTTTTGGGGGTGACCTGTTGCTCTGATTCTTCATATTCCAGAGTTCTTTTGCTGGTTCCTTCTCATTTGGAGCAGATATTGCTTCTTACTTTTGGATTTTCTTTTGTTTAAATAATGACCTGCCCAGTTTAATCTCTGATTCAGTAGGTGGTGCTTGTGGGTGAGAATCAACCACACCCTCTATGACTGAGTCAGTAAATGTGGCAATGGGTGTGCAAATTGACCTCCCTGTCAGAAAGTGGTGTTTGCTGGAGGGAACAACCTGAACTGTTTTTTTAGATACTGTGACTAGCTCTGGTTCTTCTGGAGAAGCCCTCTAAAGCCCCTGGTGTTGGGTAGGGCCCTGGTACTTCCAGGTGAGTCCTTTATTCACCACCACAGCAGAGGTGAGTAGAGGGATGAGGCTGGGTGGGGTTAGATTGGGTGAGCCTGCCCTCCAACTCCACGAATTCTAGTAAGAACTAAAAGTAGAAACAGCATTTGATCCAGAAATCCTACTATTGGGCATCTAACAAAAGGAAAAAAAAAGGCATTCTATAATAAAGACCTGTGCACTCAAATGTTTATAGCAGCACAATTCACAATTGCAAAGATGTAGAATCAACCCAAGTGCCCATCAATACATGAGTGGATTAATACAATGTGGTATATGTATACCATGGAGTACTACTCAGCCACAAAAAACAATGGTGAACTAACACCTCTTATATTATTCTGGATAGAGCTTGAGCCCATCCTTCTAAGTGAAGTATTACAAGAATGAAAACACAAGCACCACATGTACTCGCCATCAAATTGGTACTAACTGATCAATACTAAGGTGCTCACATGGTAGTAACATTCATTGGGTAATATACAGGTGGGAGGTAGGGGTGGGGGCGGGTAAACTCACAACTAATGGATGCGGAACACACTGCATGGGTGAAGGGCACACTTGTAGCCTTGGCTTGGGCAAAGCAAAGGCATTATATGTAACCAAAATGTTTGTACCCCCATAATATTCTGAAATTTAAAGATATATGTATATATATATATATATATATATGTGTGTATATATACCATGAAGAAATAAAAATACAGGAAAAGCTGATAAAAAGTAATTTGTAGGCAAAGAACCAATTTCTCTATTATAAGAAAAACCCCTAGACTTGATAAGAAAAAAACCTACAACTCAATGAAGAAATGAACAAATAGTTTGTAGAAAAGAAAATGGAAGTAGCCGTTTATGCACAAAGATACCTAGCCTCACTTACAAGAAAAGAATTGATTTAAAACTATATGGAAATACCATTTTATTCTTTGATTGGTAAACATATAAAAATGATGTTTGATTATGAACTGTGTTTTCTAAGATGTGGGGAAACATAAACTTCCATAGAAATATAACTTGTTACGACCTCTGTGGAAAGCCATTTGCCAACATCTATTGGAATCATAAATATGTCATTTAATCCAGGAATTTCACATCTGAAATAAATTATTCAGATAAACTTTGTGTATGCAAAATGACCGGAGCACAAGATCATTGCACTTTTGTTTGTAAAACTCAAAGGTGAGAAATAACGCAATGTCCATCAGGAAGGGGCTGTATCCACTGCCATAGGAAAAAAAAGAGGAAGTTCTTTATGTGTTAACATAAATTGATTTCTATGATTTATTGATAAAAGTGTGCATGTATGGGCACACACATGCACACACATATAACTCACACATACATGTATACATATATTTGTTTATAGATGCACAAAATTACTCCAGAAGTATATGCAGATCACTGATAATACTTGTTGCCTCAGAGTAACAACTCAGGTACTTGGGGGTAGAGATGGCAGGGAGATGTTTTATTATAAATTTTCTTGTACCTTTGGAATTTTTCACCGTGTGAATGTAATGCCTTTTTTAATATAAAAATATTAAGGAGATACAAATGATTTAGCTTACATGAATCACTTTTGTAATGTTTGAACCCCAGCTAAAGGTGTGCCCCTTACCAAAATAGTGTTCATAGTACCATTAGGAGGGATACTCCCCTTCTCCCCACTCTCATCTGGTTGCTTTCCACTGAGTTTACTTCCCTCTGTGTACATGTGTGATTATCGGTTAGTGGCAGTTTAATGGTGAGTACATGTGGTGTTTGTTTCTCCATTCTTGAGACACTTCACTTAGGAGAATGGCCTCCACTTTCCATCCAGATTGTTGCAAAAGGTATTAATTCACATTTCTTTATGGCTGAGTAGTACTCTATGGTATACATGTACCA
>RJWJ010022297.1:0-27007 GCA_004363605.1 Indri indri | reverse complement strand
TAGGGAGGGAGGGGGAAGGGGGAGGGGCGAGGGGGAGGAGGGGAAGGATATATGCATACACAAAGGGTGCAATGCGCACCCTCCGAGAGATGGACATGCTTGGGACTGGGACTTGGGGGGAAGGGGGGGCAAGGGCATCATACGTAACCTAAACACCTGTACCCCTATAAACAACAAACAATAAAAAAAAAAATAAATAGAGTGTCTTTTGTTCTTTTGGGTAGATGACCAGTAATGGGATTATTGGATCAAATGGCAATTCTACTTGCATCTCTTTAAGGTATCTCCATATTGCTTTCCACAGAGGTTGCATTAGTTTGCAGTCCCACCAGCAGTGTATGAGTGTTCCTATCTCTCCGCATCCACGCCAACATTTATTGTTTTGGGACTTTTTGATATAGTCCATTCTCACTGGAGATAAGTGATATCTCATTGTGATTTTGATTTGCATTTCCCTGATGATTAGAGATGTTGAGCATTTTTTCATATGTTTCTTGGCCATTCGCCTATCATTTCATTTTCTTTTTACTTTCTTTTGGCAACAAAAATAATAACAGTTTAAAATCCTTTACTCTGACTTCTTCTGCTCTCAATTTATGACAAAACTAAGGCTAGAATTTGATTAAATTCTCTCAAATAATGTGAAGCCTTTCCTAATCCTCACAGGAATAATAATTTTCTTTCTCCTTAATCCTCATAACTCTTTGTGCATTAGGTATTCTACATATACTAAATAACTATACTAAATAACTACATATAACTACATAACTTTGTTTAAATATCTCTTCTTCCCAGTTCACTGTATTTTCAAGACATAAAGGCAATATACGTAACCTAAACATATGTACCCCCACAATATTCTGAAATTTTTAAAAGAAACATTTTTTATTCAATTTATATCTGTGGACCTGAGTATAATGCTTGACACCAATGCACGGACTTTTTCCAGTTCTATTTCGATAAATTAATTTAATCAGTGAATAAGTGATTGACTGACTACCATTCTTATGGACACGATATAGATGTATATGTTGAAAGATTAATTATGTGAAAGCACAGCTACATTCAAAGAATGTTAATTAATAGAGTGATGTCAAGGTGAAAGAGAGGGCAATAGTGTGTGTAGCAATCTCTATATTTGATTCTGTTCTTCTAATATTTCTCAACTCTGAAATTGATCTATTAAGGATGGCTTACCTTTAAAGCAAGGGCTGATTATAACACAAAAGTGAGACATAATCATATATAGTTCCATAATATATATATCAAAAGAATTACATTAAAACGAGTAGACAGCAAAACTATGCTGCCTATTAGGCCAATTGCATACGTATATGAGGAATGTGAGTTTTATCACTGTGGTCTAGGAAAAAACTAATTTTTAATATTTTACTGTATCTGTATTTCACACAAGTATTCTACACAAGTAGTATTTATGTAATCAGAGACGTATTTATGAAAAAATAAGCATAAGTAGGCAAGGTATCTCACTAAGATAATGAATTAAAACTAGTGAGATTAATCTTAATGAAAATAAATGTAAACTCTTACATTTATCACTAATGTGCATCATGGGATTTTGGCTTAAAGAAGGCGTATAGAAAAGACTTGGCGATAAGCATAGTGTGAGTCAATGGTGGCTGTTACAACAGTGAGAAAAGTGCCTGCAGCTGCATAGCCTTCAGCTGAAGAAAAATAGGAGGGTTGCAGATGTTTCCTCTTTATGCTACCTTGAGAGGAATTTTTGGTTTCAGTTCACTGTACTGTATTTTGAAAGGGATAGTAACAAACTGTAATACATCCACAGTTAGGTTACAGGAAAAGTGAGCAGTCTAGAAACCAAGTCAAATGGGAAAGATATGGGAAGAAGAAGAGACATGATGAGAATGACCTCATGTTAGAATAATATTTATCTCTAATACCTAAAAGTCATAGTGCTGACCTAGAAATAATAAGTAGATTTATTAATGCCATGATTCTCTGCCTTTTGTTTTGGCCCAGCACACCTGAGCAATTTGACATACTTCCATCAGTAATTGAGATCTGGTGGTAGAAATTACCACCTGGAAGATTAGTTTAGGATATCCAATTTGGGGAATGATTAAGGTGAGGACTAAGCATTTACATCATAATTTGAAAAATACAACTATTTAATAGATTAGACATTGACATACTATATTCAGTGGTTGTGGTGGTGACGGAATTTCGACTTCATTGAGATTATCTGTTTTAAGTGCTTAATCTGTGCCAAGCACTCTAATTCACAAATCACCTCTTTCAATCTTTATAAGACCCTAAAATATAGGTGTTATTTTGCCCACCTTGCAGATAGTGACACTAAAGCTTAGAACAGAGATTCAATATCACAAAACCAACAAATTCAAGAATTAGAATGAAAACTAGCCTCTATCTGAACATAAACCTAGTATTTTTTAACTTTATGCTATAGTTAGGGTTAACAGAGGGCATGATTTGCCTGAGTATTATGGATTTTCTAACTTCAAATCAGAATCAATTACATAGGGATACTTTTAAAGTAATTGCATGAAGAATTCAAGGGAAAACTATTAAACCATATGACTCTGAGTGAGAAATAGATTAATTCTACTTCAGTTAGGATGCCTTTAACTGGAAGTAACAAAACATCTATCTAAAATGTCTAAAAATAAAGACATCTACTTTTTTATATTCTACATACAAGTGAGATCATGTGGTATTTCTCTTTCAGTGCCTCAATTATTTCACTTGGCATAATATCTTCTAGATTTATCCACGTTATTGCAAAGGACAGAATTTCGTACCTTTTCTAAGGCTGAATAGTATTCCATTACTGAAAGTAGAATCGTAGTGACCAGAGGAAGGGATTAAGGGTGGATGAGAAAAGGGGAGATGTTAGTCAAAGGATACAAAGTCTCAGTAAGACAAGAACATGAAGCTCTAGTGATCTATTGAACAGCATGGTGACTACAGTTGCTAATAATGTATTGTATATTTTGAAATTACTAAAAGAATAAGTTTTAAATGTTCTCACCACAAAGAAAGAATAAATATGTGAAGTGATGAGTATGTTAGTTAGCCCGATTTACTCATACTACATACAGTGTATACACGTATCATAACATTACGTTGTACCCCATAAAAATATATAATTTTTGTCAATTTAAAAATAAAACAATAAAGACATATAATTCTCCCAGCATATCCCAACATTTCAACCCAGCAGTGTTTGGAAAGACCTGGTGTAAGGTTTTCCTATGTCTGTATGTGTCTATTTAGCCTGACAGGAAACATGAGGACTCTGGATCAGAGAAGAGACTGCTTACTCACAGAGCATCTTGCATGAGGAGTGTCCTTAGGTTTTTATTACACACTAAATGTGAGCAGATGAGTCCAAGGGGGATGAGTCTCTTAATCTCTTTGAAGTAATTCACAATCTCTAGTTCCTTTGCCATTCGATCATAAAGCCCAGCCTGTGCAAAGAGATGAAATATTTGTGGAGCATTATTCCCCAATATCTAGACCTTATCTGCTTACTGCTCTGCCCTCCTCAGAGTATCAGGAAGGCCTTGCCCTCAGGGTTGCCATAGGCATAAGTTTCACATTTTCACATGTCATTTTCCCAAGCACAAAGGAAAGGTCAATTGGAACAAATAGCGTTCTACATGTATAGCAATCTCTTTCATCATGAAAGAATATATTTCCCAGAAGAATCCCAGTAGACTCTCCTTGATATGTTACTGATTGGAACTGGATCATAAACTCATTCCCAGAACACTCAATGTCAAAAGGGAAATCCATTGCCATATCTGGTTTAGATCAAGTGCAGGGTAAATTGGCATTCAAACAAACTGAGGTTCTAATTGTAATGCCTAGTAGATGGGAAGATCTGATACAACAGTTGGGATTACTTCATTCATTCAACACATGGCACTTGCTATGTACCAAGATTGCTACATAAAGAAAATATAAAAATGAATGAGACAGTTTCCAATTTTAAGAGGCTCCCAATCTAGTGAAAATAATAGATATTTACAGATCTTAGAGTGTATGTGGCTACTAACACAAAATAAGTATTAAATATTAAGCATTAGTCTTTCAATTAAGAATTTCTTATCAAATTGTTCTCAAATGTGAATATTTTATAATCGATTTATTGTCCATTATTTCTATCTTCAAGGCAATATTTTAAATTTGACTATATGGTATATATTTTCAAACATAAAATGACACATACACATGTTAATTATATAGCATATGTAATAAAATCTTTGGTAATTATCTGAACAGGTATAGCAAATTTGATTGCTATGACAACAATTGACCAATTTGTTAACAATCATTTTCATAAATTCAAGTAAAAAAGACTAAAATAATTAATGTAGGCCTTCAAATTATTAATGCTCTCAGAATCTGAGATAACTTTCATGGGAAGGCTGTAGAATGTACATCTATGAGAATATTTCACATTAGGAATGGATGTAACAGTCAGTAAATAAATAATTGCACTTTGAGTGTATTCAGGGATATTCTGCCAGAAAGTAGAGAAGGGGCTAGATAATGTCACAAAGTTCCCTTGTCTGAGATCTGATGTTTTACTGTAAGTATATGATGAGTTCCTTTTGCTTCCTAGATAAGATAGGCCATCAGCTGATAAACCATGCTAATTTTGGGGGGAAAGAGTACAGAAGAAATGCATAATATATGTTAGTGCTATTGCCTTCTGATGCTACAAAATATAGTAGAGCTTTGACTTTACATATTTAAGCTTTCCTGTCCTCCCGAAAACACATGTTCTGTATTTTTAATATCTCATCACTTTTTTTTGTACTGAATTTCCCTTAATATTCATTTTTTAATGTTGATTTTATTAGTGAGTTTGCCAAAACAGCAATTACAAGACTCAGAAACAGCAACAGAATGATCTCCAAAATCATGTGGTGTTCTAAAAGCTGGTATCATTCAGTAGTTGACATAGAACACTATTTTCCAAAGTTTTGGGGCTTAGAAATAAAGTTGGTAAACGAAAAAAAAATTAGTTTTCTTTAGTTAGCTTTCAACTCCTTGTCATAGATGTTTGGGTATATCTGCAGTTCTGACAGGGAGATTCAGGCCCTACTTGCTTCATTTCTCTTTTCACATATGACAACCACATAACTTTCGATAGCCCTTCGGAGGCTGCACAAACATTTTCACATTATCTCATTTGGTCTCCAGTCAACCTCATCAGTTCAATAGGACAAACATCATTCTGACTTTTGAAAAAAGGAGAAACTCAATCTTAAGACCTCTTCAAAAGCATACAGTAGTTAGGGCCCCTGAGCCTCAGACAAAGGCCAGCCAAGCTCACTACATTACATGCTCAGGTGGACTCTGAAAGTGCAGGCAATAAAATGGTAAGTTACAAAAGCTCCCTGGCATTATTTCCTACTAGAGATGGTCTTTGAGAAGATTAGTTTATAATGATGATGCTTTTGAATGGCCAATATTAGTCGGAAGGGAAGACATCTGGGTTAGCAGCTATCAGTAGAATGTGGGGAGTACGATAATCCAAGAACACACTGAGATTTTAACCAGATTGTGGTAAGATACTTCATAATGTTAAAAATAACTTGTACATCATTCCAGATTATTACTTCTATGGAATCTTCATCTCATCCTAATGAAATTTTAAAGGGAACGATACATAAAGTAAATAGAAATTAAGTGTGTAGTCATAAGTGATCTATTTCACTTTACCTTAGGCAAAAGAGTTGGAGAGGAGTTTGAGAAGAATTTGTACCACAGACAAAAGGTGACATCATGAGAAAAATAAGTTGAGTCTGATATAGAAGGCTTATTGTGAGATGTCAAATCTTAGAGAATTTATGATGTCTTCTACTGCCTGGCCAAATCTACACAGATTAATCATGTAGGTGGGTTTCTACATTATTTTGCCTGTCACTGCCTGAAGGGTAGCTTTAACTAAGGAAAGACTTACTCACTCTCTAGGTGACCTGTGTGAATTGTCCTGACAGCAGAGCAATTGGATCACTACTTCTCTGCCCATATATACATATTTAATAAATGGCCGGGTGCAGTGGCTCACGCCTGTAATCCTAGCTCTCTGGGAGGCCAAGGCAGGTGGATTGTTTGAGCTCAGGAGTTTGAAACCAGCCTGAGCAAGAGTGAGACCCCATCTCTACTAAAAATAGAAAGAAATTAATTGGACAACTAAAAATATATAGAAAAAATTAGCCGGGCTTGGTGGTGCATGCCTATAGTCCCAGCTACTTGGGAGGCTGAGACAGGAGGATCGCTTGAGCCCAGGAGTTTGAGGTTACTGTGAGCTAGGATGACGCCACGGCACTCTAGCCCAGGCAACACAGTGAGATTCTGTCTCAAAAATAAATAAATAAATAAATAAATTATATTACTTTATCCTCATAAACCAGAAGATATTACTTTTTAGATAATCAAATAAGTCGAAATTTTTCCTTCTCATTTATTTTATCATTTGTATAGTAAATACTTTTACTTTCCATTAAAAGTTTTATTAAATATTAAATATTAAAGTTTTATTAAATATTGAGTTTTGTTTTTCTTTGGGTTTTATGAATACATATGTTTATGTGTCTTTGTTAATAGATGTTTAGTTAATCATATCTGAAATGTGTGGCAGAATTTAGACTGAGATTTCCTGTAATTGTAGCTTAGTAGTAAAATTTTTGAAAGAGCAGCCCAACCTCATTCATCTCAAAGTTTGACAGCTCTGTTATCTAAAACAAACAAACAAAAGCAAAAACAAATAAACAACTCCAGTATTCTTAAGATCATATTGCCTCAGTTTAGTTCTTATCATCACTCCACACCCAGGGCTCCTGAATACAAGCAAAAGGGTTCCAAACTGTAACAATTTCCCAGAATCACCCAGAAGTTTCATTCTGACTTTTTAGAGCAGAGCCTGAATCGAATATTTGAGTGTACATGATGGGCTGAGGAAATGCACTTTAGGAAGAACCTATAAAAAGAGAGAAAGAGGAGCCATGCAAAGAGTGGTCCCAAATAGAGTCCAGACTTAGTGGTGGACAGCAGGGTGGTAAGAAAAGGACTTGGGACTTTAAATTGTTCTTCAAAGTTGTCCCAATTTAGAAAAAGTGTTGGTGGGCTTTTGTATCGCTTTATCAACCAGTCACTAGCTAAATGGGAGGATGGTTAATCTCAAGGCTTCGCTAGCTAAGGTTGTGCCCATCAGTCAAGAGCAAATCTAGGACAATGTCACATGTATAAGTCATCACCCACCACCACAAGCACTAGCTGCAGTGGGTAACAGGTTATGAGTCAGGAAACTAACGGCATCTGCAACCCTGATCTTATGAGAGAATATACAATCTATAAATGTACATTAATCCATTCCTTCAAGAAGTATTTATTAAGGGCATGAAGCAAATGCTATGAAAGTCATGAGATAAAAATAATATGTGATCCCTACTCTCAAAGTGCCTACAAACAACGTCTTGCCTGTGAAAGATAATCCATCTGTAGCACTGGTGCTATAAGTGAGGTATCAGTTGGGAGAGAGTAAACCAACATAGTAGGTAACTAGGCTAATGGGTTGGAGAATGACTCAAAAGATGTTGGTTTGGCATGGGTAGGTTGGTCTATGTAATATGGGGAAGTTATGCCATGTATCATTCTGGAGATGTTATATAATATGTAATAAATGCATTCTAAAATTTGAAAAAATATCAGCACTTTTATAAATCAACAAATTTTGAATTGAACTGGACAGATTAATAAATAAAAATGGGATGAATAAATATAATCATTACAATAATAAATGCTGTGGTAGTTTAGTGACCAGGGATGCAATACAAGTTGAAATATATGGATATAACGTCATCAGTTTCATCCTGCAGATTAAAGCATGGAAACTTGAATTTGAGAAATAAAGAAATTCTAGGCATAGAGATGAGCATGAGTAAAAGCACAGAGTAAGGTTTAAGAGCAGTATGGGTAGAAATTGGATATGTCTGTGCTTGTGAGGTTTAAGTGGTTTATGTTTGGGAATAGTGGGAAATTAATGTGGAAGGAAAGATTATAGCAAAATTCAGATTATGAAGGGCCTCAAACTCAGGATTTATTCATAAACAATAGATAAAAAGAGAAATTTCTAAGGAGAGCAAGTATGTGTTGTTTTAAAAGGATTAAACTATCATAGGCAAATAGTAGGAAGTACTTGAGTTATTAATAGCATGAATATATTGGATTTTTACATACTACTGAAGAATACAATAAGAAGGTTAACTTTTTAGATCTTTAAAAGTAGGGAGAAAAAATATAAATAGCATACATTGTTAAAATAAGATGGGACTCATATAAAAAACCAGGGGAGCATCAGGATAAATGCAGTCAATGTAGATGAATGACCCACACCTAAATTAACTTCAGTCAGTGCCTTCCCTCCAACACTTTTTAAACTGAAAACTCCATGTGTAGTTAGCGAATACTCACTGCTATACAAATTTTGTGTGTGTCTTTCTTTCTCTCACACCACACAACCAATCCAAAAGCAAATCCTGGAGAAACTCTTATATTTCCTTCTAGGTTTTAATGTTTACAAAGGCTATTTTAAATGAGGATTTGAAAATGGAAAACTCAATACTCCCTCCTTCCAGATCATGCCAAATGCAATCCCAACATGCATTTTGAAACCAGAATTTGAATACAATATTTTCTACCAACACTATTTGCTAATGTGTTTGTGAAAAATTGGGTCAGCATCAGTGAACATGGTTATAAATTGGGAAGGACTCTAAAACAGTAATTTTAGTGTTATTACATGAATGAACTATGTAATTTTATCCTTATTCCTCCTATTAGCAAATAATTAACACACTATGTAATTGCACTGTTCAATCAGGATGGCACTGGAATGGAATGGCAATGGAATGGAAGTGTAGATACAGCAAACTGCAGTTTCTGTTAAAGTCTCACACATTAGTTCTGCAATTACAACTAGCTGATTTTAATCTAGTGTCATAACAGACCATTTACTCAAAAGTCAGAAGGGATTGGTTTCTGGTTAACACTCAATTGAGTTTAAAAAATAAATTATTGAGAACCCATTATATGACTGCACTGGATTAGGAAATGTGTACACTGATAATAAAACAAATATAATCCCTGACCTCAAAGGTGACACAACATAAAGATAATACCCTTTGTCAAGTTACAGAAATGTGCTGTGTGTTACTCAGGGCTAAGTAGTAATAAGAGTGATATTGGAGTTTATAGAAATGGTGTATGATCTCTTTAAAAGGTCAGGGAAGTCTTCCATGAGCAAATAACATTTAAACTGAGGCTAAAAATAAGTAGGATTTAGGATGAAGAGTAGTAACAAGAAAAAAATTCTTAAAGGTCCAGAAACAAAACAGAACATTTAATAAGAGGTAAAACAAATGATAAGGGGTAGATCAATACCATGTATATTACTTCAGTCTTCAGTGCTTTGACTTTCTCTATCCATACTCATTTCCTAGGTTGTGACCCTTCTGTTTCAGTAATATTGGTATGCTAATGATACCAGAAATTATATCTTCAGCCTACACCTTAAACTTAGAACTCTAGCCTCATAATCGACTTCCTAATCAAGGTCTCTACTATGATGTCTAATAGGCATCACAACCAACCAGAAACTAACCAAACTGCTAATTCCCAAGTATTCCCCATCACAATAAATGCTACCTTCATTCACTCCAGTTGCTCAGAAGGAGAAAAAAATTAGAGAAATTATGGACTCTTCACTTTCTCTCATATTGCATATCTAGTCCATTTTGTTGGTTCTACCCTCAAAATGTATTTTAAAGTTGACAACATTTTGCTACCACTACCATGGCAGTTTCACTGCCAGCCACCATCAGCCCTCTTTTAAAGTATGATACTAGCCCTCTACAGGTGTTCCTGATTTCATTCTAGTCTGCACAACTTTTGAATAATCCTTTTAAAGTGGAAATCATATCACAGTAGTCTTCTGTTCAAAATCTTACAAAGATTCTCCATCTTTCTCTGAACAAAAGCTGAGAATATTTTCCCCTATATGTCTTCTTAGTCTGTCTTTTCATTTTGGCCTCTGCTCAGGTAGTTATCTTCCCAGATACATCCCCTCCTAATTGCACAATCCAAAATAGCACATTCTATGATTCCCTGCATTATTATTCTGATTTTCTTTTTCCCATATCACTTCTTGGGCCTCCAGACAGGAAATTTGGTCTGTTTTGTTGACTACTCTTTCCCTGGTACCTAAAATAGTTCTTGACATATAATAGATAATAAATATCTTTTATTATCAATGAACAAATGAATGTTATACCTTGAGATGTCAATGAACAAATAAAATCAGTCAGGAATAGTTTCAACTGATCCCTAGTTATACTTCAGGAGAGAAAAGGATTACTATAGGTATCATCTCCAGTAGCTTACTAAGTAATTAGCTAATTGATTAATCAATGCCTTCCTTATTTTATTCAGCAAATATTTATAGAGGTTCATTATGTGTTTGACACAGATAGGTGATAGGATTTCAAATATTCCAAGGAAGAAAACACACAGTCCTTATCCTCATGGAACATAAGGATAATAGAAAGATGGATGAGTAAACAAGCAGTTGCAATGTTATACAAAAGATGAGTAATGTAACAGGGGAAAGTCCTGGGAGCCTTCGAGAATGATCACCTTAAGGAAGCTGGTAAGTCAAGGATGACATCAAGGAGAGCCTGTGTGCTGCTTGTTCTCCTTGGGAGACTTGGCTGAGATGGTCTCATCAACCCTCTTTGATTAGGAAAACTGACATTTCAGGGACTTCTCTTGAATGTGAGTTGGGACTGGGCTGATCCTTCTCATGATTATGGAATGATTCCAACCCGAGAGAAATGAGGAGACATACAAGACAAAAAACAAAAAATACGGAGGTCAAAATGGGGATGAAAAATAAGGTAGAGGGAAGATGAAAGCAAAATAGGCAACTGCAACAGTCATAGTTGGCATGTATCACATGGGATTTATTAAGAGAATCCCCAAACTATGAATGCATCCTTTACTTCAGTCATTACTTTTACAATTTGCATCACTTAATTCCATATGTCCCTAAAAATTTCACCATTCCAAGGCAACCTTTAGGTATAAAATATATGTAGATTATTCCCTCAGCTGGAAGAATAGGGAATGTCTCCTTTTTACCACCATTCCAGCAGAATGTAATGTTATTTTCTCTCTTTTTCTGGTCAACATATACTAAGATTCTTAACAATGCCATTCCCTTGTGTAGTTGAATAAAAAATGATGATGACTTGATTGTTCTGGCTTCCTGCTTCCCCATTTCTGTGTAATTTTTTACAAACTAACTTCTTATGACGGCTCTGCTTGGAGGCATACAAACCTAAATAAATGAAGGAGATTCAGAAACTTACAGACACAGAAAGCTTTGACATTGTGCAAAAAGGCTGGAAATTTAGCTGCATAATTTTAGTGTGCAATAAAATAGCCTGATTCTAGTTGATGCTGAAAAAAGAATGAGGAAAGACCTTCACTTTGGATATTCAGCGAGTGTGGTATAAGACTGAGTTATGATGTTAGTCTGTTCCTTTATTGCTCTTTTCCTATGTCCTTCAGCCTCTGTTAGAAAATCAGATTGTGAATGCTGATCTACTGCTTAAGATTTTATGAGAAGCTCCCATTGACTATGAGGGCCTCTGCAATAAAGCTATGTTGCTCCAGCACCTAATCTGTGATATTAATATTATTATAGTTATTATTAACTACATAACACTGAAATTTACTTTCCTGTTTGACATAAAAATGAATGAATGAAAAAGATTCCCTATATATTTCCCAGTCTATATTGATTTTTCCTGAATATAAATTATATATCTGTCTACTGTTTCTTCTATCACCACCCTGTTTCGCAGGGATCCAATTTGTGAAAAATTCACAGCCTCTGTCTCCATTTTTCTCTTGGCTTTTGTGTACATCATTATTCATTACCACATACCAGAGTGTGAACTTCATAATGAAGGAGAGAAAACCTAATAGGACAAAGTCGCTTCTGAAAAAGATTTTTTGAAGGATACTGGTAAAAGATTTTTTTAAAAGATAATTTAAGAAATCTAGACATCTAACAGAATAATTATTAGCAGAGAATTCCTCCAAAGCACTTCTACAAATATGCATTCGCTTATCCACGTACAGAAGTAAACTGAAACAACTTCAGGGTTATGAACAATTTCTTAGCTAGTAACACACCTGGCACTGGGACACAGGGTTCTATTCTCTCAGAAAAATGGTTTTATCTACCTGACCAATGTCCTATGAGAAGCAGCAAAGTATTTGAGAAAGCTACCTTGATAATGACAAGTAAGCTGTTTTGGTTTGGCAACATCTTGTTTACTAACAGTGTATATTCCTAAGGTATGTTTAGGCAAGTTCTGTAGCTTTCAGTAGATATTGATAGGTAGGTAACCAGTAAAATCTCATTTTAAAAGAAAATGAAAATCCTTGTTCAGCTTACATTTGGGCTCATGATTTCTACACACCAATAAATCATTTGATTTTGAAGATTTCATTTTATGCAAGGATGTTATCACTTAAGCTTTGGTAAGAAATCCAGGGTATTCCGTTATCATTAATAATACATCTCCAATAGCTTGCTGTAGATGATTGTTATTTTTTCTTTCTTAGACTAAGTCATATTCAACAGAGATTTAGCCTCTACAGTGGGCTAACGTTGATAAGATATGATATCACATCATAAAGCCACATTAATGCATCCTTCCTCCTGTGACATGTCTATGATTAGAATTTTTTTTAAAAAAACTGCATGCTGATTAGAGAACATATATTTGCTTTAAGCCTAGGATAGGCTTAATTCATCATCTAACCTGGAAGACTTTTGAGATTAATAGGAAGCATTATTAATAATTATGCTGGACAGCAAGCGCAATCCAGGACTTTTTTAAAAATGAAAAGAAAAGAAAGTAAAAAATATTCAATATTGAAAGTAACATGCATGGCTTGCAATCAAAATTAGAGAACATGCCTGCTACTAAATTTTGTAATTTTCCTTAGAAATACATGCCATATGCTAACCTAGATATTTTATTTTTCCTCAATACATACTATTATTTGTTCCACTTATAAATACATGATGTGTTATGACCATTAATTAATGAAGAAAATTGGTGGACTAAACAATGATTAACTTAGGTTCAGTCTCCAATATACCAGTCCCTCAATGTAAAGTATCACTTGAGCATTTGCTGCTAAAAACAACAGTAATTAATACTGCCATTACATATACTAGTTACCATTTATTGAGGAATTAAATGTCTAGAGCATGGCGCTAAGTATGCTACATATTATTATCTCATTTTATTCCAAAACTCTGAGAGGAAGATATTATTATTCCCATTTTATAGATAGGAAAACTAAGCCCAGAGAGGTTATAAACTTTCTCAGGGCTCCATTGTTAATGCTTAGAATTGATGCATTATGTAAGTCCTTCAGATTTTGAAGTCTCTGTGAGTCACCCTTTCTGGGCCTTGACTTTACCCATTTATAAGATAGATAAAAATGGATAGGAGTATATAATCTCTAAAGGAATTCAAGATTATAATTTGATGATTCCCTTTTCTATTTAGTATATAATAATAATGACATTCTTGATCTATGCTTTGTAAGTACAAATAAGAAATTTTAACCACTTATTTTAACAGAGCAAAAGTGGACTTAAATTTTCTAGCAAAGTTTGGTTTTGGATATAATAATGATGATAATGTGTTCTTCTCAGTAAACCGATAATGTAAATGCTACTAACAAAAAGAGCAAACAATTACTTTAATTTAGAATGTAGAGAGATGAATATTATTTTAACATGTAGACATAGTATCTTTAGGGCTCCCTTGAGGATTGTTTTGAGTTCATTTTGTTTTTAAAATGATAAAATTATCTGTCATTTAAAATTATTTTAGAGGCATATTTCACAGAGAATAAAACAAAGTGCTTTACTACTATTGTTCAGCTGGTATTATCTATGCCTGCCTATAATATAATGGGATTATGGAATTAATAAGGTTATATTTTTTGGGGGGGATTTTGTTGTGTTTCTTTTTTACTTTTTACTGTCATTTTATTTTGCTTTGCATCTGGAAAATTCCTTATTTGAAAATTTTAATTATTTTATACAGTTTTATATAATTTAGTTTCTTCAACAAACATACTCATTGTTCTATATTAGGTACAGTTTTAGGCATTGGGGAAGAGCCAATTCTTGAAACAAACAAGAAATTCTGACTTAGAGAACTTACATTTCAATTAATAAATGCTTAAGCTTTAATAACAATTATATGACAATTTTATTAAGCAGAAGTTTTACCTATTCCACAAAATCTTTATTGAGAAACCCAGGTCGTATTTATCTTTCTTTCCTTCTAAATATTTACACACCATTTGAATTAGAACATTTAAATATGCTGGATTTATAGTTTTCTTAGGTACACTTCTTAACTTTCCAACTACATAAACTCTATGAGGATAAGACCACATATTATATAGCTTCATAGCCTCTCTAGCAGAGAACATCTTTGCACATGTTTCTTTCATTCTCATGTGAGTATTTCGAGATTGATAGCTTAAAGTTAAATGTTGAGCTGCGAGATAGGTACATTTCAATTTCAATAGTACCAACTGATCTTGAATAAAGCCACCCAAAGCCCTACCAATGTATGTGAGTAGTTAGTTTTTCTCACCATAACTATCATTAATAAACTCTTGTTTTTCCTAATCTTGTGAGAAAAAATCTCATTTTTAAAATTTGCATTTCCCTGATTATTTTCACATGTTCTGTTAGGCACTTTTATTTCTTACAAGAATTTTCTGATTTTATCCTTCATCTTTTTTCTATTGAGGTATCCGTGGTTTACTTGATTTAAAGGTTTTCATTTGTCTGGACAGTAACTCTTTTAATTGTATCTTGTAAATATTACACATAATTTGTGACTTGCTTCATCTTTAGCTTATGCCATCAGTGCAATGATGCTTTCAAAGGATCCGTTATCCATCCTTTCCCCTAAAACACAGTTCATATCCAAAGCATTACAAGACAAAGCAGCTTATTTTATACATTTGTTCAGACCAAGAAGTTTCCACAATGCATTTTCAGGAGTATTGGTCCCTTTTTTAAATCACCTAAGATCTCTTCCTTAAAGTCAACATCCTGCTTTGCAAATGATGAAAGGAAAATTTCTTTACAGTCCAAAGAAAACTTTAATTCCAATAAATCTCCCTAAGAATTGCCCTCCAAACTGAATAGCATCTTGCCCCACTTCCACTTGAGATCCATTTTCCATGTAACATTTTAGGAATTCTGTTCTACAATATATTATTGAGAAATTATCTTTTGAGAAAACCAACAATTACTGCGTTCTTTGATAATGCACTTTCCAAATTAAATTGCTACACCTATCCCCGCTCTAAACCTGTCCTGTCCAAATGATCATGAAAGTATTTCAGGGGTAGGTCTCTGTCCTTCTAAATTGACTCACTATTAACTCAATTTCGTCCCTCATTTCAATTAAAATCTACTCTAGTTTATGTCTACACAGCCTAGAGCAGTACTACCACACCAAAGCCTACCCTGCCTCAGGTTCCATCTAAGAATCACAGAGTGGCAGAGTCAGATTCTGCCCAGGTCACCTTGTTGTCAAATGCCATGTGGCTGTGTTCAGGTTCCCCAAATTGATCTCAACTGTTTATTTTTTCTTTTCCCATGATAGGTATAGGCAGGCACTATGCTGAAACACAGGTGTGCTACTGAGGCAGAAGGAGTTTTAGAACCTTGCTGAGGTTACTCAGCTAGGAAGTAGCAATCTGCCACTACAGCCTCTCTGTGGTTTTATTACAGACTTTGAGAGGTCAAGATTTTGGAGATCGCCTAGAGATGCTACTGAAAGTGGCTCACCTATCTCAGTAAGGTCTTCTAGCACCCGGTCAGTGGCATTTGACTATGCCATACTGTGAGAAGAGATTGCCTAAAGTTTAATAATCCATACTTTGAGTGGCTAAAAAATAAATGTTAAAAAGCAAGCATGAGATCCCTCACATGAGGAAAAATACGACTAGAAAGAATTAGAAAGCTAATATGAACTCTTATATAGTGTAGTTTTTAACCCTCTTTTAAAACATTATATTATGAAATTATTTTCCACAACTTTATATCATTTTTAAAATGAGTTTTTAGGCACTTTGCACATGCTGTTCCCTCTTCCAGCACTCACTATGACCAGCTACTTCTTACCTTTTATTGAAGAAGCTTCCCTTGTTCTGATACTTAAAAATAGGTCTTTATTGCCACACAATTGTATTTACTTGCTGTTTTGCTTCCAGGGTGTTTGCTGCTCCATCCAACTATGATTGGGATTGCATGCCTGTGAGGAAAAGGATCATGTCTCCTATGTTATCCACTCTATTCTAGCACCTAATACAGCATAGACACATGAGCAGGTATTCAAGAAATATTTGTATATGAATAAATGCATGGGTGAGGGTGACCTTAGGTCTTCATCTGGTTATTCCAACTCTCGGGAGCTTTTAGTGACACTCTTATGACCTCAAATGCTGGGCCATACTCACCTCACATTGGCCTTGCACAGGCCTCTGTGTGCCTGGAGGGCTCTCTCCTTCTTCTCCACCCAAATTAGTTGTACTAACAGTGAGATTTCAGGAATCCTCCAGGTTTCCATTGCAGCGTAAGACAATTTTATATGTATACTAATGGGTACTAAGTTAGATGCTTACAGTTTTGAAAGTTTGTGCAAAAGAGGAATTTATTCATTTTTAATCAGCAGGGGCCCTGGGGGAGGTGACAGACTCTCATGTTAGTCAATGTTGTTGGATTGGGATACATGTGAACCCCAAGATTTAGTTGTATATGAAACTCAATTCATTTCAAGGAGAAATTATGTGAAGCCTACTATGTGCCACACATGGTACAAGATTTTGAGCTACATTGAAGTAATAGTATGAACATTGCTTTCAAAGAATTGTTATCTCTTGCTTTACACAAACTTTGGAGCAAATAAACAAATTTGCTTGACAAAGGAGTTTTGTATTTCTCTAATTCTGATTCTAAAGAAGCTTATATTCCATAGGATATTTGAGTTTGCTATACAGGTAAGAAATATGTTTTCATTTAAAGAAAGAACTTTCTTTAACAGCCTCTAAGGTCAAATAAGACTGGTTTCTGATTCTTCTTAATATCCTCAAAATAGAGTGATTTCATGTTTAGTTTCTGTATGCCCATCGGAATATATTAAAATGTAATAAAATACCATTTATTCTTTGGGCATACTATTGGAAAACTTTATTTATGAGGCACTAGAATACAAGATGACCTTCAGAATTTATTCATTCATATTAATTCATTCATAACATGCCAATTACCCTCTGGGTTTCTGGAAAAATTAAGTCCAATAGAGGCTTATAACTAGAACAATCTTCCTCAATCACAATTCCATTGGACTGGATGATACCCTTTACAGAAGATTGTGATGGTCCAAATTTTCAGAATCTTCAGGTAACAGCAGATCAACTGATAGGGTAAGTAGCAATTTGTGGGAGAAAAATGCTTGTTCTGAGAAAATCAAAGAACCGCTTGAAAATAATACCACAAATATATTTTAATGACAATTTAGCATTAACAGGAAAATGCAAAGTGCTTTTCCATAGCCATTTAACTTTTCACAAATTATACCTCTGTGCCTGATAAGGAGCTCCAAAGTTGTTGAAGATTTGAGACATATTTACTATAATTTTTTCCTCAATAATATGTAACAGACTTTGATAATGAGTTTGGACTAAAAAGACATCTGTGTGGTCATAAGCATTTTTTCCTAGAAATTAAAGTGCTTAAAGCTCAAAATTGGTCTTTTAAGGACCACTATGTGAAGAACATTTCTTGGCTAGAGTCTTGCCTTTTAAATACATGATAAAATCAAGACTAGAATGCTTGGTAAGTGCTTTTTATATGCTTATAACTAATCGTATGCTAGTTGAACTAAACTGAAAATCAGGCTCACTACATTAGTATCCATTCTGGGTGATGCAGTCTTCCAAGCTACAGTAATTTCAGCAAGCACTGTTCTACAACCAAATGTAATTAAAAGATAATTCTATTTTTACTAAATCTCATCAAGATCATTAGCGGAATACAAATGTGCAGCATTACTCTTCCTGTTATCTGCTGTTGCATAATAAACCATCTCAAGATCATTGATGTAAAAACAGTCATTTTATTATTTTCAAAGATTCTGTGTGTTAGCAATTCAGAAGGGACAAAGGAAGGATGGCTGTGTCTGTTCCACAATATTTTGGTTCTTAGCTGGCTTTGGGTTAGAATCACCTAGAAGTTTTTCATGTCTGACACATGACTTGGGATGACTTGAAGGCTGGACCTAATTGAGATTGTCAATTATGGCACCAAACTGCTGTGTCTCTGTGCAGTTGGGCTTCTCATAGCATGGCAGCTGGGTTCTGAGAGGGGGCAACTGGGCCCTGAGCAAGTGTCCCAGGAATAACAGGTGGAAGCTCCCTAGCCTTTTCTGCATTAGCCCCTAAAGCCATATATCATCCCTTGTGTTGCACTCTTGGTCAAACAGCAGCACGACTCTGTCCACATTCCAGAGAAGTAGACACATCTCCCCCTCTTGACAGCATAAAGTCAAGGTCACAGGGGATGCAAGAAGTTACAACCATCTTTGGAAAACATAATCTGCCACAATTACCCATTCTCTTTCCTCTCCCAACAGCTTCTTGCAGATCTTTTAGTTATTCCATTACTGCATTCTTTGTGAAAGAATCTCCTAAATTCCTTCAGTCTCTCCTTCTCTTTTCTTCCTTATTATTTTACTCTTTCTCATATGTCATTGTGTATATCAATTTAGCCTTGAAGCCTAAATCATTCTGTTTTTTCTACTCTTTGGTGTTATGGATCTTTTCCTCCATTTGTTTTTTTTTGTGTGTTTTTTTTGTTTTTTTCCCCCAATTTACAGCATCAAAAAACAAAGAATCTAGCTACACTAGCAAACATCATATTCAGTGGTGGGAAAGGAGGGAAAGAACAAGCTTAGTAATCAAAGATCGAATTCTCTTTGGCACACAGGGAAACGGAAAATTTTCGTTGGAAGCAAAGATGTTGTTAGCACTTACTCCCCACTCAGCACTGTGCCCTTTCTCCTGCCCAAGACAAGACTTCAGTGGTGTAAGTTAGTCACCATTTCTTCATCATGCCTGAATAAAGCACTGGATTCTCTCTATCTCCATACTCACCCCTTCCTCTCTATGATAAAGTTACATTTTGTCACGACCCTGCCACACTAGAAGCAAATCATAGGGTGTAGTCTCCAGCCAAGTTCCTAACCTGGCTTCCTTCCACCTAGGCCTGCCCTGGCTGCTTACTTGGTATCTTGATTCAAGGGACCATTATGAGCCAACTGCTGCTTCCCAAGTCCACCTCAGGTCTAAACTTTAAGAAGGAATCTTATTACCAGAAGGTAATAAGCTTATTAATTGCTGGCTAAAAATTGTGCAGACATAACTTTGACTTAACTGTGTATGAACCTCCAAGTTTCTCTCTCCTGCCCCTTAGCAGATGACCTATGAAAACAGTGCGTGGTCCCCCTCGGACACTATGGATAGGGATTTAATACCCAAATTCCTGTTACTGACTTCCCTGCCATGTATTCATTCTGCTGTCTACATTTTTGCCTTTGGTTCCAATAATAACCTTGACAGCAGGTATTTTCAAAGTCACATATAAATAATGAATATTTCTGTGAACCTGAACCTGTCCATCCTTACGCCATTAGTATGACATGCCCTAGGCCCAACTCAACACTCTTATATTTAAAATTCAGCACACATAGTACTTTCTAAAAATATACCAGGATTTTGGTAGAAACTAGCCTATTCCAGTAGCTAGGCCACATTAATTGTGAGTCCCTCAGCAGAGCCAAATCCCTACGGTTGGCATTGTAAATTTGAGTAAAAATCTAAAATCCATCCAAGCAAACCAGACTTCCACTCTCTGTACAAAAATGACTTCAGTTTCTCCAGGAATGTCAATATTTGGCAATTGCCTATACAGGGAGGACTAAATTAATTTTCATCTCATCATGTTAGGAGGAAATGTTTTGGTCTTATTCAATTTAGTTAACTTATACGCTGCTGCATAGATTTGACCCTCCTGATGTTACATCCAGTCCTGAGTGCTGCATTTTCCTAGAACTGACAATTTTCTGCCCTTGGGATCATTTTCACAGTGTCTTTTTAACTCAGCATACACATTTCAGCGGCCATCATGGATCAAGTTCAATTAATCTCTTTCCTTTGCACCATTGTTCCGAATCACAGGAGAGCATATGAAAATATACTTATGTGATTATGTTAGGTTCAGAATTTCAGATAAGTCCCCTCAAATATATAAGCCTCTCAAAATAACTTTTTTGAGTCAGAGACCCATACAGGCTCATACTAAGAATGCTAAATTCAAGATGCGTATTTGAACAAATTTAATTTACAGGAATTTATTATTCACATGGCTCAAAAACATGAAAGGAGACCCAAATATACAATGTACATTTCCTTTTGTATTTTATCCATTTTCTTCACATCCTGCAAATTCCCTCTAGATCTCTACTTAAAGACTGAAAAACCTCATTCTTCATTAACACCCTGCCTAGATCACTGTTTCTCTCTTTCCTATTTCTCTGACACTCCATTGTGTAGATCAATGCAGCCTCCAGGTCGTAGTTTCTTCTACCCCTACCCCTACTCTCTCATTTTGTCTACATCTCTCCATTCTATCAGTTTTTCCACGGAAACATTAAGAAACAGTTGGTGAAGTCTAAACTTTCAAGGGTATGGGGAGGGAGAAACCGGCCAGGCAAGGGACAAAATCCTTTTTGTTCACAAGTGGATTGTGGACCTGCCCATTAATAATTTCTAACCTATCCTACAAAGCAAGTCTTATTATTCTCTGCATAATACTATGCATTTTTTCATAGGTTTTGTCACAATCTTTTATATATGTATATATGTGCATAAGCCATACAATGGTCTTTTTCACTTCCCAGCTTTGCCACAGGGAAGATAATTTAGATATGGAGATAGAAAGAGATTGAATGACTATATCCCAAGGAACCATTGCCCCAAGAAACCCACTTAAAAAATGCTGCCATAAATTCATGTAATATATTTGAAAACTATAATTCAAAGTATGCATTTCTTAGGGACATCATAGCCCCTACTTGTTTTACATCAGATTCACCTAGAGAGATTCTGCAGACACACAGATTCTCAAGGCCTACACCAAATTTGATAGATCAGAATCTCAAGGGGTGAGTCCCAGGGATGATTTTCTATAAAATGTAAGGGGAAATATTATCCGATTGGAGACTCTTATGATCAATTGCGTTTGAAAAATTACTGAGTAGGCTCAGGGTTTGGTAACCAAAAATACTGTTAAAAAGAACAGAGTTCGATATAAAATAATATTCCAAGTGGTCATTTCTGGTCATTCTGATCATCAGTGACCAGGCTAATTTTTTCTAAACATTTTACTTTATTTTCAAATAAATGTTTTACAACGTGTGTGTGTTATCATTAGGAGGAAAAAATAGTTAAAATTAAGTATGATTTTTAAAGAATAGTACAACATAGGAAAAGCTTTTTACATTCAAACTCCTTGAAGAAAAAGTCTACATTAGTTGCTTTTATTTCTTGTTCTTCAAGGTCCTAACTTCTCAAATTATCTACTGCAAAGGTCCAACAGCTACATATAGATGATTCTGTAATCTTCTTTCCCGAGCTCAAATCCACACGTCATTTCCACTTAAATATTCTTCCAGGGCCTCAAGTACAACATACCCAAAAAAAAGAACCTATAATTTTTTGTCTTAAACCTTCTCATAGTTTTCTATTCCCTAGGAAGTAACATCACTATCTCCATATCTGAAACTGAATTTGTTAGGGAGTCCATCTTGTCACACTCTTCAGCCTAACCCAGGAGACCCTGCTCTACAAAGCTTTGCCAACTCTTGTCATGATACCGCCTACATTGGATTTTTTTTGTACTTAGGTTGTCTTGCCCACTAGGATAAGCTGAAGAACAGGCATTGTTTCTTTAATCTCAAAACCTATCACAGAACTTTTTAAAAAGTTAATGAATAAATAGATGAGCAAAGTAATTCTGTTCATTAGAAAATATGGGAATTCTTCCCATCTACCCAGCAACTCCTGTTATAAATACATATATAAACAAAGGAGCAAATAAAATTAAACATTTTAAGATTATAAGTAGCCTAGATTTAGGGCAAGATATAAAAACATCACTAGAGGCCAGAAATAAAGAGGAAACTAATAACGGTGAAATAGACATGATACTGCATGACCATGGGGTACCTGGAATTAACACATGCTTTGAGGTTTTAATACTAGTTAATGCAGAGATAAGAATTGAAGCTTCCAGTATAAGGCAGGGAATAATAACTCTTCGTGCAGGATAACTGAGAAGCACTGCCATAGATAAGAAACCATATTGTGAAATACCTTAACCTGGGACTAAATAATCATTAAGAAATTAAGTTTAAATTTTCATTTGCCCCAAAGTGTGCAAATTGCAAACAAGTAAACTAATGTAAAACTGTTTTTTGAAGTCATCAACGCATTAGGGTCCACTCATGGGAAGGTTTCTACAACAAGGCATGCAGCAGAAGAAAATTCTGATTGAATATAAACTCAGAGGCAAAAATTGTGCAACGCATTAGGAAACTCAACAATGGGGAAAACAGTCCACAGATCTAAAAAGTATGGTAAATTTCACTTCTGACATACTAGAATAAAACATAAGAAAGGGATTTTAAAAGAAGAATATGTATATTAAGATAAAAATAAATCTGAAGTTTCAAAAATAAAATTACACATTTTTATTGAAGGAAAAAGTAAGAGATGATTTAAAGAGTAGACTAACAATAGCTGAAAACAAAATTAGTGTTTGGGAGCTTAATATAAATACAACACAAAAAAAGAGCTAAAATATGGAAAAGGGAATTAATAAACATAGAAAATTGATTGAGATGCTCCAGGAGGTGGTAAGAGAAAGAATTCAGCAGAAGTAGTACACATGAAAAAACAGTTTAGAATTTTCCAAAATTTATTACAACACGTGCATTTAAACAAAAGCAAACAAATGATTCTAGATCAAGATACATACCATTCAAATTACAGAATATCATAAAAAGGAAATTTTAAGAGCTACCAAAAAAAAAAAAAAAGACTGAAAACAGTTCTTCTGACATTCAAACTTTTAATCAGCAACTGAAGACAGCTGGACTTTGAAATATTATCTTAAAGTGCTAAAAAGCAACTGTTAATAATGTATACTTACCTAGAGACAATTTTAGACCGAAAAAAAAAACCTTGTGAAAGAGTTTACCATCTAAAAACACTCACTGAAATGATTACCCTCAGTAAATGAAATGAGTCTGGGAGAAAGTGTTGCCTGTGGCAGCAATGATGAATAAAGAAGTCAATTCAAAAGCCTCACCATGCCCCCGCCCCCAACACTTCTTGGAGACGTCATTTGTAACACATTAATAGGCCTAAGGGCATGCAAGGCAAACCTGCAGGTCCTCAATTTACACAACAAATGTATGTCTAGTGGCTTATCTCTAATTAACAGCTCCTTATGTTAAAACATTCCAAGCCTTTAGACAAAGCTTCAAGTCTTTAACCAATTACAAATCAAAGAATCTTTAAACCCACCTATAACCTGTAAGCCCCAGGTCAAACTTTGCTCGCTTGCCTGCTGCTCAACTCCTGCTGTGCACCGCACCCCGGTATCCCGCTTCCCCGCCCCCCGCCCTTGTCCCCGTTTCCTAAGTTTCAGGGAAGACAATTTTTCAATGGATTGCGGGGTGGGCGGCGGAGCTCTACAGTCCGGTCCTTAACAGGCCACGGAGGAGTACCAGTCTGCGCCTGGGGACTGCAGCCATAGAGTACTATTCAACTATGCAATTATAAAAAGCAATTGAATAATATCTTTCGCAGCAACTTGTATGGAACTATAGAATATTATCCTAAGTGAAGTATTTCCCGAATGGAAAACCAAACACCACATGTTCTCACTAATAAGTGGGAGCTAAACGATGAATATGCATGGTCATAAAGTGGTGTAAAGGACATTGGAAACTGAGAAGGCGGAGAGTGGAAGGGGGATGAGGGATGAAAACTTATCAGGTACAATGTACACCACTCTGGTGATGGGCACACTAAAAGCCCTGACTTCAGCAATATGCAATCCATCCATGTAACAAAACCACTTGTATCCCCTCAATATTTTGAAATAAAAATTATTTTTTAAAAAAGAAAAAGAAAGTCTCTCTCTCTCTCTCTCTCTCTCTCTCTCTCTCTCTCTCACACACACACACACACACACACACACACAAACACACACACGCACACAGAATAGAACAATATAGAATTTAAATTTGATCCCACCATTGTCACATACAGTCGTTAAAGCTGTGCCCAGCACAAGGCTAACTAGCTCGGCAGGCAAATGGAGTTGGAATCCACCCACACCTTGCTAGCCAAGCCTTGTTCCTACCGTGTTGACTAGAGGAGAGATGTCCTTTTTATTTTTCACAAAGGCATCATTTATGAGCATGTAGCCACCTTGATCAATAGTTATCAAATAGCAAGAGTGCAACTAGGATAACCTATCAGATTAGAAATTAGAAATCAGAAATCAAAAATTAAAAATGAACAATCCATTGAGGTGACTTAGAAAAAATGCATACTAATGAGCAAAGATTCCTTATATCCGTTCCAAATAAATCCTAATTTAATGCAAATGGGGACACATGTCGATTTATGTTCTGGCACCTAAAGCTCATGTAAAACTGTGCAGTTGATAAAGTATAATTTGAAGTTACTCACTAGGTTTTACTTTGGGCTAGTAACTTTACCTGACTTAATCTCAATTTCCTCATCTACAAAAGGAGGCTGATCTTCAAGGGCAATTCTAATTCTAAAATTCTGTGATTTGCTTGTCTTTTGAACAGAAAAGGTCCTTGAAGGCAATCTTCTGTACCCCAATTCAAAAAAATTCCTTTTGAGATATTTCAAAAGGCATTTCCAAAGAAATCTGAGAAAATGGTTGCATGTGGTCAAGTAGTTATGTGTCTTGAGAAAGCCCTGATTGTTTGCTGTTGCAACTTTAATCACTAATTGATTTTATGTTAAATGCTCATAAATAGCAGTGAAAAGCAACACATGTATTGTAAAGGATATATTAATCTTTTAAGCATTTAAAGTGGGAAAAGTTTAAAACATTTTAAATGCATAGTATTGTAGCACAATATTTCCCAATGTGGTATGCACATCACAATTAACATGCCCAATAGTTTCAGATAAACATTTCTTCTTCTATATATTTTATATATTTAAAAATTATAGACAGGTAATATCACATTGATAATTTTATAGAAATCACTTAGGGTAATGCTATATAAAGAATTTGAATCCATTTAAAATCAAATTAGAGACTTCCGGTCCACACAAGATTGCATTAACTTGTTTTCCGCTGCTACTTCCCACTAAGTATAACTATTCCTGAAAATAAAATAATAAGCAATCAAAGGATGACCCTGAAAGATAGAAAGAGGAAGGTGGAGTAATTAAGTACTCCGGGACTGGAGGAAAAACATGGCAGAATGTTTTATGACACCACCCAACAGCGCAAGGCAACCTAGGTCTGGTGTCTTTTTGGCTTCCAACCCAGCAGCAGAAGGCACTCCAGGTGTCCACATTTCACCTCAGATCAAACAGAAATTCTACCACCAACAACAAATCACACACAAAAGAGTGAATCAATCGGAGGCTCCACTGACAACAAGCAGCCAGGAAAAGTGCTCACCTTCTGTACTGATTCTGCGACTCCTCTCCCTCTTCTATCTAAAAATCACCCATCATACTAAAAGCAGGAAAATTACAACTTAAATGACAATCAATAGATGCCAACATCGAGTTATGTCAGGTATTGGAATTATCTGACAAAAGCAGTCATCATACAAACACTTCAACAAGCATTCTCTTAAAACAAACAAAAAGAGAGAAAAAACTTAAGCAAAGAAATAGAAGCTATAGGAAATAATCAAATGGAAATTACGGAACTGCAAAATACAACAACCAGAATTAAAACAACAACTCTTTAATGGACTCATTACAGAGGCTAGGATCAGTGAACTTGGGGAGAGACAAATATAATTTACCAATCTGAATAACAGAGAGAAAAATAGATTATGAAAAAAAGTAAATAGAGCTTCAGGTATCTGTGGGACAATTATGAAGGATCCAATATTATTGGTGGATACAGTTTTATTGGTGTCAAAAATGGAGAGACAAAACAGAATGGGGCTGAAATAATATTCAAAGAAATTATGGCTAAAAATTCTCAAATTTGTCAAAAGACAAAATCTTATAAAATCAAGAATCCAAATAAGATAAATCTAAAGAAATCTACACTAAGATGCATCATATTTAAACGTCTGAAAACTGAAGACAAAGAAAAAAATCTTTAAATCAAAGAGAACCAACATATTACATATAGGGAAATGCTATTATTAATAGATAATTTGAATGACAGCGAATTCTTTATCTGAAGTCAGTGAGGCTAGAAGGAAGCAACACAACATTTTTCAAGTGCTGAAAGAAAAGTTTTTTCAACTGTTAATTCTATATCCAGTGATACTGTCCTTCAGAGATGAAGGGGAAATAAAGGCATTCTCAGACAAAGGAAAACTAAAAGAATTTGTCACTAGCAGATCTGCCCTTGAAAATGGTTAGAGGAGGTTCTTCAAATGGAAAATAAATGATAAAGGAAGAAACCATGGGGCTTCAGGAAGGAAGGAAGGAAAGAGAA
>RJWJ010022296.1:0-26973 GCA_004363605.1 Indri indri | reverse complement strand
CTGAAAATCTCCTTAGCTAGATTTCCCATTCATTAGCTGCATTTTCTACTTTCCGTGTTACTATAGGCTAACTACCATTGCTAATAATAAGGAGCATTGCTTGCTCCATAATAAGGATCCTCTTTCTTCCTGTTTCAAAACGCATTTTCCTCACTTTGCTTTAAGTCTTCACTGGCTGCATCTTCAAAGACCATCATAGTTCTACTTATAGTCGCTTCAAAACATTTTAGACTTCCACTAACACTCTTCTTTTCTAGGAGTTGTTTGTACAGAAAAGAAAAAAACAAAAACAAAAACACTCTTCTCAAAGTATTTCCAGCTTCTGCCCACCCCCTTTTTTTTTTTTTGAGACAGAGTCTCACTCTATTGTCTGGGCTAGAGTGCCATGGTGTCAGCCTAGCTCACAGCAACCTCAAACTCCTGGGCTCAAGCAATCCTCCTGCCTCAGCCTCCCAAGTGGCTGGCACTATAGGCATGCGCCACCATGCCTGGCTAATTTTTTCTGTATATTTTTAGTTGTCCAGCTAATTTCTGTCTATTTTTTTTTAGTAGAGACGGGGTCTCGCTCTTGCTCAGGCTGGTATCAAACTCCTGAGCCCAAACGATCCACTGCCTCAGCCTCCCAAAGTGCTAGGATTACAGGTGTGAGCCACCGCGCCTGGCCAGCTTCTGCCCCTTTACCTGATTCCAAAGTCACTCTCATATTTTAGGTGTTTGTCACAGCAGCACTCCACTTCTGGTGCCCAAATCTATATTAGTTATCTATTGCTGAATGACAAATTACCCCAAAATTTAGCAGCTGAAAATATAAAACATTTATTATCTCACTCAGTTTGCATTGGGCAGGAATTTGAAAGTGACTTACCTGGATGATCCTGGCTCAGAGTCTCTCATTAGGTTGCAGTTAAGATGTTGGCCAGGCCTGCAGTCACCTGAAAGCTTGACTGGGGCTGGAGGATCTGCCTCCAAGATGGCTCACGCATGTGCCTGGTGAGTTTGTGCTGGCTGTTGGCAGGAGGCCTTAGTTCCTCACCCACAGACCTCTCTGTAGGGCTTCTTGAGTGTCCTAGAACATGGCAGCTAGCTTTTTCCAAAATGAGTGATCTGAAAGAGAGCGAAATGAAAGACATAGTGTCTTTTATTGCTTATTACTCTTGGAAGTCATACGCTGTCACCTCTGTCGGATTCTATTACAAACAAGTCATTAAGTCCAGCCCACATTCAAAGAAAGATGAATTAGTTTTCCTCTTTTGAAAGAAGGTGTGTCAATTAGTGGCTTGGTGCATAGTAAGCATTATATGAGGGTTAGTGGTGATTATTCTACTGATCAGACCATATTGAATTATTGAAATAATGATGAGCATTTACATTGTGCTAAAATATCATGTCCTCCTTCTACTCCACCGCAAAGCCTTCCTTCCTATTTCAATCAGAGTAAGAGCCAAAGTCTTTACAATGACTTACAAGGTCCCATGGGATCTTGCCCTGTTACCTGTCTGATCTTTGCTCATTCTGCTACTCCTACTGCTCTCTTCTTTGCCCATTCTGTTCCAGCCACATCACCTTGTTTCCTAAGGCTTATACGGCAAGCATGTTCTTACTTCAGGGTCTCTGCATCTGCTGTTCCTTTTGCTTAGGATGCTCTTATTCCTGAGAACCACATGGCCTGTTCCCTCATACCCTCAGGTTCTTAGTGGGGCCATCCCTGACTACCCTTTTTAAAATAACATCCCCAACACTTTCTATCTCCCTTCGTCAATTAATTTTTTCTCCTTAGCACTTTTCACTATCTAATACATACTATATAGTATATATTTTACTCATTTATCACATTTATTGCCTGCTCCTGTCACAAGAATGTAAGTTCCATGAGTGCGGGAATCTTGTTTACTATTGTGTCCTCGGTGACCAAAACAATGCCTACCTGCATAGCAGGTATTCAATAAATGCTTGTTGCATGAATGAATAAATGAATCAATGACTGCTAGTCACAGGCATCACACAGATTATGTCCTTTAATTCATTTAGGTACCTTTTGTATTATTAGCCCCACTTTAAAGATGAGGAAACTGAAGCTCAGGGAGGATATACAACTTGCTAAAGGTCACCCAACTTAGGAAGTGGTAAAGACTGGATTCAAACCCAGATCGTGCAAGTCCAGAGCCCTCATTCCTAACCACTGTGTGATATAGACTCCCCATGCTTTGAAAGATTAGTAAAATGAAATAATCCAGAAGAAGGTGACAGGAATATTGAGGGTTCTTTAAGTCATGCTATATGATAAGATGTTTATGGAACTAGAAAGGTTTTTCAACTAAAGAAAAGCTTAACTTTAGTGAAGGATGGAATGCATGAAAACTAGATTCAAATATTTGATGAGCTATACTGTGGAACAAGAATTTGTTTATTCTGTATAATCTATAGGACAGAAACTAGAATTAATGGAGCAAATAAAGAAAGTCAGGTAGCCCAGTGCAGTGGCTCATGCCTGTAATCCCAGCACTTTGGGAGGCTGAGGTGGAAGGATCACTTGAGGCCAGGAGTTTGAGACCAGCCTGGGCAACACAGCAAGACCCTTCTCTACAAAAAATTTTAAAAATTAGCTGGGCATGGTGGCACGTGCCTATAGTCCTAGCTACTCAGGAGGCTGAGGCAGGAGGTTCACTTGAACCCACGAGTTCGAGGTTGCAGTGAGCTACGATTGTGCCACTGCATTCCAGCCCGGACAACAGAGTGAGAACCTGTCTCTAAAAAAATTAAAAAATTAAATATAAATAAATAAATAAATAAATAAAAGAAAGCCTACTCTGCTTGAGATACAGAAGCTGAGGGTACAGGTTGATATAGAAGGATACCTGTCTGGGCCTCGTTTCTTGACAACTCTGTGACTTTTGGGTTTTAGGATGGCTAACTTCACGAAACACAAGGGCAAAGGGAGCTTATTGAAGCAAATTGCGTTAGATCCTAATATGAAGCTAAAGAAAGTGCCGGCAGAGAAAAGTTTCTGGAGTGGGAATAAAAGGGTCGTGAAGGCCTTTTAGGGAGCAGTTTCAGCAAATGCCTGGGTTGAGATACAGATGTAGAGGTTAGTTTAAAAAGAAATGACTGGTGAAGGAATGTAGACAGCTTTTAAAAACTTTGGCTTGAGAGGAAAGGCAAAAACGGAGGAAATCATTGGAGACTGGCAGCAGTATCCAGGGGAGAGCTTTTCAACATGGGGAAACCTCTGTGTTTGAAGGGAGAGAGGGAGTTGAAGACCCCACCACACGGTTATGGGAACTAGTTTCCTTGTGCCTTGCAAGAGAATGAGATGCAGTTCAAGTTCTTATGTGGGGTGGAGACACCTCTTGGAGGTCACAAGTGACTCCATCATGTCCATTTTTTGAGCCTCCGGTATATTACAAAATTAGGAAATACTAAGATGGTTTCGAAAATATTTACATTTCACAAATACAAACTTTTAGCACAAACAACATGATAATACAGTGCTATTTACAAGACACCTACAGGATTTTTTTAAAACTACAAAATTAGAAATGTGAGACTAGGACCAAAGGATTCTCCTGGCCCCAGGGTGGGGATGACAGAAGGATGGGTGCGGGTTAGAGGCCGCCCAGGAGGCCTGGGTATGATCTCCAAAGGCCTAATGGAATTGGCACAGAAATGTCCCACTCTTAGATAAAGGGGACACAAAGGCTTGCTTGCTTTGGCCAAAGGGAGTTCTGTGACAGCATTCTGCAGTCCAGGAGGGCAGAGTCTCCCCTGGACTCCCACCCTCGGGCTCAGGGGACAGGCTTCCTGGAGTGATCAGTGTTTGAGGCGTCCACAGGGGGGCAGTGTGACAACTCAGAGGGGCTCCGAGGAGAGGGCATAGAAGTGCCCCCCGTCGTCCCTCCCGCGGGCCTGTGTCCCGCGCCCACTTCCCTCCCGCTCCCTTCCTGGAGTTAGTGAAGGCTGCCCACCAACCCCCGCACGGGGACAGCAGACGGAAACTCTGACTCTTCCCTCTCCGCAGCTGGAAGGCTAAGAACGGCTTGTCTGCCTGTCTCGCCAAGAGTCCCACCCCTTTAAGTACAGGTGTCCATGGTGGAAACATGGAAAGTGGAAAAGCGGAAGGGACAGTATCCGTGGCCCCGGTGGGGCCAACTTTGCCCCTTGTCTCTCTGGGTTCTCCAGGTTCATTTGCAGTCCCAACACCCACCACAAGGGGGAGCCACCTCCTTGCAAACCCTGCCCAGTTGGTCTCTGCTGTAGAGGGAGGGTGGGCCCAGCCAGAGAGAGTGCGGTGGGTGTTCCGCTAGGTCCCTTCCCCTGCTTTCCTCCACTCAGAACTTACATGCAGTCTCATGCAGGGATGAGGTGGGGGAACCGCTGGAGCACAGCCAGTAGAGCAGAGGAGAGAGTTGGGGACATCTGGCATGGAGCTTAGAGGGGTGTAGGGAAGAGAGAACTTCCCACCGGGCCCTTCAGCCTCTGGGTGCAGACTGGGCAGGGGGTGCAACCTGAAGGCTTGGTATTTCCAGAAGAGCTGGCTCAACACAACCTGAAACCAACCACTCTCAGATTGAGGGCAGGCCGGGGGTGGCAGGCTGACACCTAACAGGGAGGGAGGAGGGCCTATAGGGGCAAAACGGGGGTTCTGGGGGTATGAACCTCTTTACCTCAGTATATTTTTCTGTCTTTTCTTTTAACCTTTTGAAGATTGAGGTAAAATATACGTGACGTTCACAGTGTGCACTTAAGTGTACAGCTCAATTTTTTTTTTTTTGAGTCAGAGTCTTTCTCTGTGTGTCATCATAGCTCACTGCAATCTCAAACTCTTGGGCTCCCGCGATACTCCAGCCTCAGCCTCCCAAGTAGCTGGGACTACAGCGTGTGTCACCACACCCTGCTAATTTTTCTATTTTTTGTAGAGATGGGGTCTTGCTCTTGCTTAGGCTGGTCTGAAACTCCTCACATCAAGCGATCCTCCCGCCTCCCCTTCCCAAAGTGCTGGGATTACAGGCGTGAGCCGCCGCACTCGCCAGCTCAGTGAATTGTTATCCTAAGTGGTCAGTACTTATGTACACAATACTTACGTAATCACAACTGCCACTGGCAGTTCAATTCAGCAAACTTTTATTGAGTGCCTCCTGTGTGCCTAGCATCATCTTACCCTTTTGCGAGAAAAGTGAGGACAGAACATGTTTGTCCAGTGGCTGTGATGGGGACAGTATTATTATGAATTATAGTAATTCCTTGATAGAACTGTACCATCAGTGCCTGGCATAGGAGGGCAACAGATGTGTCATCCACTCAGAGTGGCCATAATTTTGGAGTCCGAAATGGGAAGAATTGCCTGCTGTGTCTGAATTTCCTAACACACGGAACCTCAGGAGACATCACTGGATCCAGGACATACAGTCAGGGCAGCATGTGCTCCCAGCACAGAGTCAGGCACTGAAGGGGCAAGGAGAGAGTTTTGGGGGATTGATCTTGCCCTCTGGCCTGGTGCTACACATCTCTGGAAGGGCGATGTCTCTGAACAGCACGAATCAAAGTGAACTGGAGCCTGCCATGTGTGGGTGAGTCCACTAGGCCTTCTGAGGCACCAGTCTTTTCCCTGCTTTGTGGTCAGCCTGGCCTTGCCCCAACCAGACCCCATCCTGCCCCAAGTCAGGGAAGTGCCCCTAGCGGGAAATCTGGTGAGTGAGCAGGATGTGACCCACGGTGAGGCAGCTCCCAGATCTGTCCTGGTCCCTGAGTCAATGAGCTACTTCAGGCACTCAAAGGAAGCCCTTCCGCCCATTTACCACAGTGTTGCCACCTCTTCTGTCTCCTCCACCGTCCCTCCCTACCCAGGTGTGGGTCTTTGGGGACAGGGAGCTGGTCTCCTCCCCGTCTAAGCCACGAAGGCTCCAGTGGCTAAGGAATAAGGGACTCTGGGGGCATCTGGCCTCAGCATGGAAGCAGAGGAAGCTGCTTCTTGGGGATGTGGTGACAGCCCTGGCCTGGGGTGCCTGATGATCTTGCTGTGGAAACCCCTGGGGCCAGGACTGGTGGCAGGAGAGGACGGAGGGGGCTGGGCCTGGCTGGGGAAGGCTGGCCTGGAAGGAGCTGAGCCATCGGCCCTGGGCCAGGGTGGAAAGTATGTATGTGAGCTCATTTGGAAGGTGGCTTCTGGCCAGTCAGGCCTGCCTCCCTTCCAGCCCCCTCGCAGGCTGCCTCTGGTCTCCCCAGTTTCTCAAGACTGTCTGACCGGGGAAGGCAGAAACCCCCAGGGGTCGGGCTACGTGTGCAGACTTACCTCCTAAAGGAGGTGAACTCAGATTTGGGGGGCTGGGTAGGAAGAGGGTACAGGGCCTACAGGACAACAGGGCAGTCTTGGCTGGGGTTTCCTTGGGCCTTAGGGATTGGGCACCACCCCCGAAGGCCTCCGCCTCCCCCCAGGCCCTTGTGCACAGCCATTTGTCCCCCCATTGTCTCACTTAGTCCCTTTCTCTGGGTCTTGGTGCCGCCTTCCTTCCCTCAGAGTGACTGCTTCTGCCCCCAAGAAGGGAGGTGATGGGCTTGCAAAGTGGGTTCCTGAGGAAGGGCCCTCTCCCCTGCACTCCTGCTCCCTGTAATGCTGCTGCCATGTGGCACAGTGAGCAAGCACGTGTGTGCTGACAGATCCCCAGAACACATGCTGTCGCAAAGACACTCAGCTACACAGGGTCCACACTGGAAGAGACACCCAAGATACTGCCAGGAAATGCCTGTACAGAAAAAAAAATTGAACAGATCTGGGTTTTAAATGTGGACAAACAAGCTGTGAGCTTGAGGAAGTCATTGATCTTTCTGGGCCTCGGTTCCCTCATCTGTAAAATGGGGGCAATGTTAGTACCTGTGTTATCATGTGTCGTAAGGACCTCAGCAAATGTTAGTTTCCCATGGCTGGAAGGGGAAGGAGGGATGCAGAAGGGAAAGAGAGAACTGGAAAGTCTGTCAGATTGCGGGGAGAAGGGGCCCTGGGGGAGAAACAGGGAAAGACCAGCAGAACTAGCCAGAGTGTGTGCGGGTGTCACTCTGCCCAGTCCTCTCTCCTCTACAGGGCCAGATTCCTCTTGGATCTCCCCTCCCGTCCCTTCCCATCCCGCTGACCCAGCGCCTGGCTGGCAGCCTTGGAGGCATGGGCCCAGCTGGTGGCAGGAGCCCTGGAGAAGGTGAGATGACAAGGGAGTCCACGGCCCCCTTCCAAATGTGTGGGGTTCAGGGGTGGGCAGAGTACTGCTCCTCCTTGGCCCTGGCCTCCAGTCCAGTGTCTCCTAGCACCAGCTTTCCTGGGTTCTGCCCAAACCTCCTTGCAGATTCCCCTCGGCTCCCTCCTGGCTGCTCCAACTCACATGTGCTGCTTTCGAATAAAGGAACTTGGAACCGTAGAAACTGGGTCAGGCCCAATGGACAAATTGGGGTAGGGCCAGTGGAAGCAAAATGTGCAGGTCTCTTGGAAGCCACAGGGCCCTCTGCTCTCCCCTCACCCCAGCCGGACCTGGCAGCTCACTCGGTGGGGCCTTGTGATCACTGAGGCACCTCCCAGGGTCGCTGGGCAGCGTCACTGGAGTGGGTTGGGCAGGCTCCAGCACGTCAGAGGCACGAGACCCTGCAGCCTCCACCCTGCAACCCTCCCTGCCCGTGAAGCCCATCTTCCACCTCTTCCCCCTTTGTCTCTGGTCCTCCATTCCCATCTCTCCCCCTTGGCTCCGGAGAGCATCTTGTGATTCCAGAATCAGGGCCAAACAATTTCCTCGTGATGGGGAAACCGCACTCCAGCGCGGGAGCCCCAGGCTCCCCTCCTCTTCCCTCTGGCAGTCCCCCCTCCCCAGGCTCCTCTACTGGCTCCAGCTGTGTTTTGCAAAACTCCCACTGGATAACATCTGTAATTGCCTCCAGATGTGGACCACAAAAACACAAAGGGGCCATGAGCTCATCTTTGAGTTTCTTGCCACACGCACTGGCCCCACCATCCCCAGATGCCCCTGACTTCCCCCTGCCGCCTTCTCAATGCCTTATCCCCGCCGGGAAGTGTGGTGGGGAGGTGCTGTCCAATTCCACTGAGACGCACAGAGCCTGCCAAACAGCTGTTGGCAGGGAAGGTGCAGAAGGCCAGGCGTAGGGTCAGGGTTCCCGGCTGGCAGGAAGGTGGGGTACCCCTTCTGCCAAAGCAATCACACTAACCAGCCCTGAATTGCAGCTGGGTAGACTGACTGGCATAGTCGGGGCCAGGGCTCTGCGAGGCAGGCTGCAGAGGGGGCCTGGGCAGGCAGGAAGGGAAAGGGGAGAGAGAGGGGCCAGCTCTCCCCCGGCTGAGCTGACTCAGCACCGAGCTGATTCCTCCCTCCAGGCTGGTTTCGGAGGAAGGCTGGGTAGACAGCCTGGGAACCCTGTCTGGGGCAGCAGTTTGTCAGGAAGGAGGAAACAAAGCCTTGTTATTCTGCCCTTCCAACCTGACCAGCCTGGCTCTCCTGGGCAAGCGGGGTGAGATCTGTTTTCCTAGAGACCGGCTGCTCCTAATAGGCTGTGGGGCAACGTCTTCCTTTCCTCCTTGTTTCCTTCTGCCCCAGCAGCGGAGCCCCATATGATCGTGGGAGTCCCCCCCGCCCCCGCCTCAGGCAGAAAGGCATGAGGAAACCGAGGGTCTGCGGCCAGATCACACGACAGGGTAATGCAATTTAGGAAGATTTTCCAATGGCCTCGGCTTGACCACTTCCTCTTGTCTTTGAGCCTTGGGTCTCAAAGGTAGCCTCTGCAGCCAGGTTGAGCAGCTGGGCTCTGTCAGCCACTCTCCTGCCCCCAGTGAGGTATACCCTGCTCCCCGACTCTGGCCCCTGACTCCCTTTACTCTGCTAAGAATAAACGTATTCCTTTATGAGAAATACCGAATTCCACCTCACGGAAAAACGCCGCTCATCATGCGTGCCAGCCCCTTCCCAGCCCCCTCTTAACCACTTCCCATTCACCCCGAGACGGAACTGCAGCCGCACAAACGTGAAACACAGTTTATTCTTTGTGGAAAGGTTGAACAAGGTCAAAAATGTCCTCAGAGGGCACTGACCCAGCCCCGCCCTGCAGGTTCCTGGGGTCGGATGCCTCTGCCCCCCCGCCCCCACCCCTACCCATGCCCCTTGTTAACAAAAAGGAACGATTTGAATGGAATTCATATATAATAATTATAATAAAAATATACATTAAACAAAATAAAAAACAAACAAGACAGAAATTTAGCCGAACTGCCAGCACCGTTCACCCCATTTTCCCCACCCCATGCCCCACCCCCCTGACGTCCCTTTCCTCTCGCTGCCTCCACAGGGTCTCACTCTCCCAAGTCCCCAGTACCGTGACCACCACCTTCGGTGGCTGAAGGAGACTTCAAATGGGCGGGCTGGGTGGGGAGACGGCAGGCCGAGCCGTGTGGCACCAGGGGAGTGTGGGCATCACCAGGCTCCTGCCCCGCAGAGGCGGCCAGGCAGGCCGAGACTGAGCACCGCCAGGCCTCTGGGGGCCTCTCCCGTGAGGGCCGAGTCCCCAGTCCCTGCACGCGTGCCCTCTGCTCCTGTCTCTGCACTGCCCACCCTGCCCGCATGCTGCTTGGTCAGCAAGGACGGGGACCAAGAGGAGCAAGTGTGCCTTCCTCAGGGCCCTTCCTGAGAGCTCCAAACAACGCATCTCCCCGGGCACCACGGCCCACCCTGTGCACCCCACTTGGCTTGGCCTGGCCTGCCCCGCCCCCAGCTGTCCACTGCTGCCGCACTTCTCATTTCCCCTTTTGGTCCCATCCTGTCCCCTCTGGCTGCTCTGTCCTTGGGTCCCAGCCCCAGCTACCTACTTTGAGCAAGGTTCCTTATCCGTGGCCTTCAGTCTCACCCCCAGGGCTCTGACCCGGGTCTCTCCCCTCGGCCCCACCCATCCTGGTAGCTGCGCCCCTGGTTTCAGCTCTTCCAACTGAGAAAGCCCCATCCAAGGTTAACATTCGAGAGGGGTAGGGCTGCTACAGGTTTCTTCAGCCCCACTTTAGTCCTTAATGGCTCAGGCTCCTTCCTTGGAAGTTCTCCGGGATAGGCATAGCAGAGGCAGATCTTTGGGGAACTTGACCAACCAAGCAACGAAGACCCTCTCTGAGTTTTCCTCCCATGGTCTCAGGGTGGCTGGGTAGGCCCCACACCCTCACCTTTCTCAGGGTCTCCACCCCCTAATAAGATTAGATTCCTTTTAGCCAGAAAGCATAGTGGGAGGCTGCCAATTGGGTACACCTGGGGCTTTCGGGGCTGGAGTGCCCAGATCCTCCTGAGGTCAGAGTTCAGAGGTTTAAGGTATGTCAGGGGATGGAAAAGGAGCAGATGACCCCATTTGACCTTTACCAGCGAGGTCTGAGGGTCCTGCCTTCAAGTGCAGAGCCCCCAAGACATTCAGATGGGGCTGGACACACACCAAGCTATGGGGTTCCCCCGAGGGGCAGAGGCTGGAAGGGGATCCCTCCTGCTCAGCCCTCAGAGGACCCATCTAGGGAAGACACAATGCCAGGGGTGAGGGTGGGAGAGGCCAGCCGGGGGACAGAGAAAAGACAGGAGGCTGGGGAGAGGGGGCTCGGGACATGGGAGCAGCCCACCCACCACCACCCGCTGCCACTGGCCTTCAGAGGCACAGTCCTCGTGGTAGCGGTGGGCGGGCCGGCGGTGGGGGTCAGACCTTGTCCAGCAGGGAACGCTGGCAGTAGAGCAGTCGCTTGGGGGTCCCGTGGCGTCTGAAGAAGAAGACTGCGAGGCCCACCGCCAGCACCAGGAGCAGCAGCAGCACAGGCAGCACCACGGCAGCCGCGCTTACTGCCCCGCTGCCCTCCTCGTCCACCTCGATGATGATCACCTCTGTCTCCTCCTCAGTCCCCTCGTCCGGCCGGCCCCCTGATGGGCAGCCCATCCAGTCCCGCAGGGCTGACTTGGGGTAGCCCGGCTCTACCTTCAGCTTCTGGTTGTTGAATTTCCAGTATTTGTTCCCCTTGTAGAAGTAAGTGAAGACTGCAGGAGGCCAATGAGATGGTGGTCAGGAAGGCAGGAGACAAGGCGGAGCAGGTCCAGGAGAGGACCCCAAGAGGGGACAGGAGAGGCGCAAAGGCAGCTCTGTTAGTGTGAGGCCCAGCTGAGTCACCTTAGTCTTTCTGAGCCATCGGTTTCCTCAGCCGATTTCCTTAGCCCAGTGCTAAGTGCCGGGCATGTGGGTAAGGACCCCACTGCTGTTACCACTGTCACTGTTTTCCTCAGGACGCCCTCTCGGTCCTTCCCCCTGCTCTTCCTTAACTTCCTATGCCCACCCTCCTCTCGTGGATGCCCCCCTTACCCCTCTCACCTTCATCACTGCCCATGAATGACCCTCTGGGGGACTCAGGGATTCCTTCCCAGACTTTGATGTTTTTGGGGTACTCGCTGTCCACTGCTCTGAGCTCCTCGTTGAATCGGTAGTACCTGGGGGGCGGGGCGGGGGAGGGAAAGTGGTTGGACACTGGGCATGTCCTCAGAGGGCAGCAGGACCCAGGGCTGAATTCAACAGTGAGCAGGGGCAGCTGTGGATAGGGCAGGAGGCAGGGTTTGAGTAATGAGGACCTGCTGCTGAAAGTGGCGGAAGGTGGGGGTGGAAGGGAGGGCCCAGGCTGCAAGGAGCCACCAGCAGCCCTTAATGACAGTGCCTGGCTGCTGGGGCGGAGGCTCAGTGCCGGGGGCAGGAGGCGTCAAATGACCAGGTCTGAAATGGCGACCCGGTCAAATCCCACTCACACAGTGCCCAAAGGAGGCTGCCTGTTGCTAGGCAACAGCAGAGGCTCAGCCAGCTCCTTCTCCAGGGAAATGTCTTGGGGATAAAGGGGGCCTTTCTCCAGAATCGAGGGAATTTGGGGTGGTAGTGATGGTTTCTGAGGAAGGAGGCCTGGGGTTAAGGGCTTTAGGTCTTACTTGTTTCCCCGGAAGAAGTAGGTCTTTCCATTGGGCATCCAGAAGAGAGCGGCATCAATCCTGTCGGTAGGCAGTCCTCGGCCCAGCTCCTTGATGTGCTTGGGGTAGCCAGGTTCCAGGGACGCCTCATCAAACACCCAATGCTTGTCGCCTGGAGAGGAGAGAAGGGCAGGGTCTGGGTTCAACTTGGGCTCTAGGGTCTGTGAAGGAGTCAAATGGAATCAGCTCTTCCAGGAGGACCCTCCCCACTCCCAAAGACTAAGGTGGAGTGCCTGGTTACCTTTGAAGAAGACAAATTTGCCATCCTTCCTCTCATAGGCAGTGTTGATGGATGCGGGCAGGCCCCGCCAGAACTGGCCAATGGGCATGGGGTATCCATCCATCACCTGGTTATTCCTCACCCTCCAGAACCAGCGCTCCTGGAAGCCAGTCAACACGGGAAGAGTACATTATGTCCCATAGCTTAGAATTCCGGCTCAGTCCCCAAGGCTCCCCTACTGCCCTTTGTCTAGATTTTAGTTTTTAGTCCTCCTATTGTTGTTTCCACCATCCTTCCAACCACAGACCCCTTTTGTCCCCCAAACCAGCCCATTTTTTCCTCTCACCTTGAAGACAAACATCTCCCCTCGGAGCACAGCCACGGTGTCAAAGTTCCCGTCACAGATGTTGGGCCCATAGGTGGGATTTTTGGGCTTATCAGGGACAGAGGGCCGGGAGGTGGTCCTGGGTTGAGGGGGCATCTTGGTGGGGGATCCTGACTCACTCCCTGGGGCAGAGGACACAAGGGGCACTTCAGACTTGGGCGGGGTAGGAAAGGGAAGGACAGACAGACGGGCAGACAACACCCTTGGAAAGGTATGATGAGCCTCTGGGGGAGGTGGAAGCAATCCAGGAGGCGACAGAGAAGGGGGGATGGAAAGTGGGAGCTGAGGGAGGGAGGGTCAGGTAGGGGTGCAGACACTGCAGGGCATGAGGGAGGGGAAATGCACGGGCCAGGCAGGGATAAGGAACAGAGAAAGGAGCAGGGTGGGCTTGGATTACTCACCATAAAGTTGCTGGATGCCCCGGCGGTCGTCATCAGGAAGCACGAAGTTCTCTGTTTCCATCCACTGGTAAAAGGGTGCCATGATGGCTGAGGGGTCACTGGAATGCTCGAGGCCCAGGGCATGGCCCAGCTCATGCACAGCCACCAGGAAGATGTCATTCCCTGGAGGGACAGGGACAGTTATGATGGCAACCTGGGCCCCTTCCCTCGGGCTCCCTGCTTCTCCACCAGAGGCTTCAGTTTCAAATCCAAGCCTGCTGGTCACGTTTTCCCCCCAAAGCGACTGAATCCTGAGGTCCAGCTTTCTATTTGGCATTTAAGGCACGAAGCCAGTCAGCAACCTACTGTGGGTAGAGGTGAGAGAGTGCTCTGGGGCAGGGTCCCCATCCCAAGAAGACCTGTGTTAAGGGAAACTGAGGCCTTCTCTGGGCCTGTTTCTCTCAGGAACTAGACATGACATTTGCCTGGAAAAGTGGGTGACGAGGATGCCTTGAAGTCTGACTGGAAAGCCTGTCAGTGGGTGAGAGAAGGGGCCAGACATAAATCGCTCAAAACAGGATTCTTGCTTTCGTCAGAAGTCAGACCAGGAGATCTCTGCAGTCCCTTCTAGCTCAGAATTTGGGAGGAGGGAGAAGCACCCCCCTACAAATGACTGTTGACTTTTCCCAGAGAAAGTCCCAGGGCTATCTCACTCACCATTCAGATCCTCATTCCGGACAGTCCACGGCTCAGCAGAGTCAAAGTGGGTGTCCCCTCCAATGTTGGGGCCCGGAAAGTAGGCGTGGGCCAGGAAGCCACCCTCGCCATCGAAGGGCGTGCTGTCGCCATGGAAGCCCTCGGCAAAGAAGATCATGATGTCGGCCTGCTTCTCATGGCCCTCGCGGATGTAGGCATAGGGCACCTCGCGGAAGCGCAGTGGTGTGGCACTCTCCCACACACGGAATGCCTTGCGAATGGCCTCGAATGTGGCATACTCGCCCACCTTGGGGGTGTAATTCTGGATGCTGAGGTCCAGCCACGTGGGGAGAGGATGGGGTGTGTTAGGATAACAAGGGGCAAAATTCTCCTTCCCTGCACTCTCCTAGGTCTGACTGAACCGCCCAGCCACCTGTGCCTGACCCCGCTTCGGCCGCTGCTTCATGCACGATGCCTCTGCCTCTGCAAGAACTGAGGGCTTAGGGATCCTCAGGCTTTGGCTCTCTGCCACTGAAGCGCAGCCCCCATGGCTGCACCTCTCTCCAGGATCAGAGCAATGCTCCTCCCCACTCCCAAGGATGCTTCCCAGGAACAGAGGGGAGTAGGGCAAGAGGCCTCCGAGTCTCTGCATAAGCACAGCCGATAGGGAAGGGAAATCACATGTGAGGAAGGGCACTTGCCTATTGGACTCACCAGAAAGTGATCTCATTATGCTGCCATTTGAGGCCCTGGATGGCATAGCGCTTCCTTCGGACATTGGCCTTGATCTCAGCCCCAAACTTGTCTGGAACACCACATCGGGGGCGCCTCATGGCCCTGGGGTGGGTTGGGGTGTGAGGATTGGGGTCAGTGCAGTGTAGGGAAGAGAAAGGTCTCCAGCATCAGTGTTGGGTGAGGCTTGCCGTGTGTGTCCATGTGGGGGAAGGCCCAGGTTAGGAGGTCAGGGTGAACATGAGAGGGCTGGGATCTGCATGTGGGGATGAGGTATGAGGGCAGGAGCCAGGCGTTCAGGTAGCAACCTCTCTGGTGCGCAGTGCTGTCAGCGGGTGCTGGGCAGAATTCCCGCCAGGGTCTAGCACTTACTTCATGGTGTCTGTATCAGCCTTGCCTGTCACTCGCAAACCGTAGAACCTCTGCATGGCTGCAATGGCAGCTGAAAGTGACTGGGGTGAGCGCTGTGTGTGGGTACGTAGGTCCCCGGGAGGCAGGTAGCCATACTGCTGTAGCCAGGCCTGTAAGGAAAGCGCTGTAGCTTAGAGCATCCCCATCTGGCCCACAGGGTCCCTCTGCCTCCTCCCAGTACTTGGCTATGGCCTTGGCTTGGAGAAATCAGGGCAATAGGCTCCCAGCCCGGCTCTGGCGGCAGGTCTGGAGGAACTCCCAGGCTAGTCCTGAACTCTGGCCCAGGCCCCAATAGGGCTTGTCCCCTTGGGGCTGTGGGCTCAAACCAGGGGTGGGGAAGCCACAGTTCTAGACTTTGGCTGTAGCTCTCTTGAGGATGACACTCTTGGTGGTTTACTAGAGTTCTGGGATATCTTCTCAGAGCTGTGATTCCTTCTAGCACCTTTCCCCTCTGTGTCAGTGTTCTCGCAAAGTCCTGCAATACATCCCAACTGGGAATGGGCTGTGCCCGTGATGGGTGGGGAAGTGTGGTGACAGGCTGAGAGTGCTCTACTTTGGGGCCTGACACGAAGCCCTTCTGGGACAGGGGTGCCATGTCTCCAGGACTCTCACCGCTGAGATCTTTTTTAAGAAAGGAAGGCAGAAAAGGAGCTAGAGCTAAGGCTGGCTGCTGACAAGGGAAGCTGGGGCCTTTGGATGTAGTGAGAGGTGTGATCCAGCTGGAGCCAGAATCCTGCTACCGTCCCCATCCAAGCATGTCTGACCTATGGCTTGGGACCTAAAGGCCCATTTAATGTTCTTAGTAGGAGTGGGAGATGGAGGTAGTGTGGGAGACTTGGTGACTGTATTTTATTTCAGATATGTTGTGAATTGTTCATAATATAAAGGCTGGCATATTGCCTTAAAGTTAGGTTTTGGTGTTTGATTAAAAAGTACACACACTACAAAACCCTGTTGGGGAGAAAGTCAGCCTTTATTGTAAGAACAATGGAGTATTTTTCTAAAGCCTGAAAAGTAAAATAAGCCAAGTTATACATGGAATATGAAGATACTTGGATTCTTTTATGGGCAGAAGACACTGCCCAGATACTCTGGTCTCTGCTCCAGCCTTGCCTTCTTAGGGATTCCAGAGAAGGGGGGCAGGTTGCCTAGGACAGGGGCTTAGAGGGGAGAGAGGTAGAAGCTGCTGTTGGGTGCTGCATCCCCTATTCAAGGTCATTAGGATGGATCTCCATGTGGCCCTTCCCTGGTGATGGAGCAGTGCTCTTGCATGAGAGCTGGGGGTGACTCAGGAGCAGCTGACTGGGGACCTGAGCCCATAGGGGCAAGAATTGCAACATGGTTCTGGGAAGTGATCCCCTAAGGCTGACAGGAGTTAGGTCCCCGATGTAAACAAGCCAGGCTTTTCCCAGCCAACAGGCTTGGCAAGAACAGCCCTAGTACCACCCAGTTCTGAGGCTCTGAGAACCCCTCCTCAGTGGTAGAGGAAGGAGAGAAGTTTAACCTCTGGTGTATTAGAGGGGAGCCAAGCAGGGTGCTGCAGTCCCAGGCTGCTCTTCTGGAGCTGCAGGCTTGCCCTGACCTGTGCGGGCTGATGCCACAGCCAGTGCCTGGGGGAGGCCTGCTGTGGCCTGTGCCTAAGTATGCAGGAAACTCCCTTTGCCCCCAGCCTCACCTGTAGGATAAACACACACACCCCAGGCTTATGACCCCTGGTGGAGGAACAGCTGTTTCAGGACTTGGGGAAGAATGGGAGTGCCCTAATCCTAGAGCTGGAAAGCAGGAGGACTGAGGCCAGGCCCCCTCTACCCTCGGAGAGCAAAACTGAGGGGAATTCTAGCACAGCATGACAGAGGGGAGGGCTGCAGAAAGGTGGGGAGAATCCATATCCAGGAGCTCAGGGATAAATCCCTCTCCCATAAGTCCTTCAGGAAGGTAGGCAGGTCTAAATATTCACACCCACAACCTCCATACCATACCCTATGGAGAAAAATGAAGGCTTAGTCAAGTAAGGGACTTCCCGGGAGTCAAGAGAGCCACAAGCACTGGAAAGGAAGTGTGCCCGTCCCTCTCTTCCTCCCAGGCCTAGGCAAGTTTCTTCCCTTACAGAGACTATGAGGTCGAAACCACAGAAGAGAGGACTCTTGTGTCTGCGGCTGGGTGGGAGGAAGGGCCCAGCGCCAGACGGGCTGAGGGGAGGGCAGGGCTGTCCTGGAGCTGGTGCAGGACTCTGGAGGCCTGGTGGGAGGGACCCAGCTGCCTGAGGCCTGCACCACCCCAGCTTTCCTTCCAGATTGGCCTGGTGAAGGAGCAACTATGTTGGGTCAAAGAACTCAGTTGGCTGGCCTGTCTTGATGAGTGAGAGATGCAAGGTATTCCCCTAGGGGAAAGTCAAGGAACACCTCCCACCTCGCTTAGGAGTCCTGAACGGGGTGGGGGGATCTCCAGCTCTCCAGCAGGCCCTGGATCCTATCCTCTGGGCCTGTTCCTCCCTCCCTCTGGCTCCCACCCTCACATGGCCCAGAAGCAAATGGTGGTTCTGGCACTGGGACCGCCCATGACCCACTTAAAACAGAGCCAGGGCAGCCGCCCCTCCCCTAGGGGGCCTAGCAGGGCAGGGGAGGGAAAAAAGGCAGGGCAGTGAAGTTGGCAGTGGGCAGCCTCCCAGATGCCCAGGCTCCTTTTGTTAGGGGCTCTCTCCCTTTCAGGCTTCAGATGAAGACTCCAGGCCTGGGAAGAGGATGACTTCTTCTCCCTGACAGTCAGGCTTAGCCCCCAGCCCCAGGGCAGACCGCCACGATGGGTCTCCCACCTCCAATGCCAGAGCCATAATTTTCCGTTCAGCTCCAGACCCTTTCAGAGACAGAGAGAGCGCCTTCTTTCTAGAGAGGTTTTCTCCCCGATGGGACCAGACCTGGGACCAGAGCAGAGGAAGCCAAATCCAGATCCCATCCCCCATCTTGGACCCTTCCCGGCCCCTCCCGACCGCACCCGGGCCCTTGCCCGGCTGAGTGGGTTGGGATGGCCCAAAATAAGAAGCTCATTAAATCCGTCTCCCACCTTCACCCCAAAATAAAAGACAGAGAGGAAAAACCTCCTCAGACAACTCCCACGCGGCTTCCTCTTGGGCCCGGTGGGCCACCGTCAGGGAAGGGGTGGGGGTGGGGGCCACCCGAGTCAGTCGCGACGTGTGAGGGCGCCCTGGGCCAGGCCCTCTCCCCACTCTCCGTGCGACGCCCCCTGACTCCCAGCAATTAATACAAAAAAGCAATTAACAACAAGAAAGGCCTGAGGGCGCCGACGGAGGTGGGGACGGGGATGGGGGGGCGGCGGCCAGGCCGAGCCCCTGGCTCACAAGGAGAGCTTTGTGTGTACGGAAACACGGCCAGCGCGCTGGCGCTGCGACCCTAGACGCCGGGGCCCCGGGCTGAGACACAGGAGAGTCCTCTCGGGGACGAGGGCTGGGGACCCGAGCCGCTCGGCCGTCCACCCTCTACCCCACCTGGCCGCAGACGCATCGGTGGAGGGCCTGGGCCGCCCGGGGAGGCCGAGGCGTGGGGGCCCCGGGCAGCCGAAGCGCCCAGCGGAGGGCGCGCTGAGCCCGGCTCGCCGCGAGCGCGGGCGGGAGAGCGCTGGAGAGCTGAGAAGTTGAAGAAACAACAAACTCTTGCACATGACAAGGAACCGGGACAGCACGGGGTTTGAGCCGAGTCCAGATGTTTATCAGGCTCCCAGCTGGTCCCAGAGCTGAGCGCAGAGCCCGGGGGAATTGGGGAGGGGGTCGGTCCCAGCTGTAAAGTTCTTCCAAGGAAAGGAAGGAATGGGAAAGAGAGTCGGCGGCGATAAGGGTCGGGGGAGTTGGTTGGAGACAGGCAAAAGTTGGATCGATTTGGAAGCTGGAGAAGAGGAGGGAAAAGAAGGGGAGGGGGATCCTGCAGGCCCGAGCAGCTGAGATCCCTCCTCTCCGAATGGGGGTTGTCCCCTGGGAGACCCCCAGGCTCGCCTCCCCGGCGGGCGCGACTCCGGGAAAGGCCGGAGGAGCTCACTTACTTCGGGGCTGAAGCTGCTGCTTTGGGCCGAGACGAGGGAGGCGAGTGCGGTGCCGAGCGTGAGCAGGGGGAGCAGGAGACTGCGGGAGGGTCGTGGGGCGGGAGACATGGTTTGCGACCGTCGGGGCAGCGGGGCCGTGCGGGCTCCGCGGCGGGGCCCACGCCCTGGGGTCGCGCCGCCACTCCCTCGGGGCGCCTTTGTCTTCTGTAGGCACTGATTTTGGATTCCTAGAGCGCAGTCGTCTTGGAGTAGAGAGGATTGTTCTTGAAAGTGCCTGTTTGCTCTTCTCCTCTTTTCCGTTTTTTGATCTTTCTTCTGCTTAGTCGGCGAACTGGGTCGGGATCCGTCTCTCGCTCTCTTCTTTGGTCCCTCCCTTCTCCCACAGCCTCTCCTCCGCCCCCGCCTCCTTTCCTGGTTGGGGACGTGGTTGTTTCAGCCTGAATCCAATTACAGCCAAGAGTCGGAGAAAAAAAAAACAAAAAAACCCCCAGAAAACCCCTAAGTTGCCGTTCTGTGGAGCAGGCTGCCATCTGCAGGGGTTGAAGCCACAGCCGACAGCAGGGTGCTGCAGGGGGATCCAGGGGTCGGGATGTGGGAGACTTTCCCCACCTAAGCACATTTTGGGTGGCTTGATTCCTCTGGTATTCAGCATTTGTCTCACCTCAGAGTGGGAAGTACTGGGAGGCTCAGTGGCTAGGGCCAACAAGCTGGGGTCTGGGATGGTGGTGTGGTGGTGTCTTCCATGTCCACGCAACCTGGATTGGGAGAAGGGGCCAGTTTACTAGAAGCTGGGGGGATTATCTGCTGGGACTTGTAGACAACCACCTCTGTCCTTCCCTCTCCTGCCAAAAAATCCAAACTCCAACAAACCCCACAACCACACTGGATCTGGGGGTCCATCTTTGTATAAAGACTAATATGCTCCCTTTCATAATTGTCCTTTGTAATCTGGCTACTCCTTAAATTAGAATTGGCTGGGCAGGAAAGGGGTGCAAGGCCATGGAATCTGGGGAAAAGCAAATCAAGTTTGGTGAAATTGTTGGAAAAGAAGGGACTGGGAGTTAGGACTTTGAGATTTAGTTCCACCTCTACACTGGAAATGGAGGCAATTCCTTAAAGAGTAAAACCTACCCCTTCAGTGATTTACTTGACTCTGAGGACAAAAGGTGGGGGTATGCAGGGAAGGGGGAGGGCAGGCAGTGAGAAAGGGAGACAGATAAGAGGTTAAGAACCAGATCTGGAGAAGCAGCACAACAGAAGCAGGAAAACTGTGGGAGACAAAAAAACTCGACCATCAGCGAAATCTAAGATTCAAGAATTGCATTTGGTCAGTGAGAGAGGAAGGAGGTAGTAGGGGGAGGGAGGGAGGGGAAGAAAGCAAGGGAAGGAATAAAGGAGGGCGGACAGAAATTAGGTCAGGTAGGAAACCTCAGAAAGTCAAGGGATTGGGGAACTAGGGAACTATCCCGCTCTGTATTAGAATGAGAACAAAGGCCCTTTGCCCCTGGAATTCATGGGAGGAGCCATGATCAATAAAATGAAAGGCTTTCCAAGTCCTGGGCAGCTTTCAGGTTTGTGGGAGGTGTATGGTAGGTATTAGATACCTATCCTACAATGACTGTTTGAGGACTGAGCCCTTGTTTAGGGCTCCCCTGCACAAATGGTTGCGGAGATATAGGTTCCTCTTCAGCCAAACTCTGGAATGCAGTCGGAACCATGGAGACTTCATAACCCACCTCTTTCAGCAGAACATGGCAACACCCACATCTGGTTCTTCCCACGTCAGCCTTCCCAGTAGAGATATCCTCCGGGACCACATATCCAAACCTTAGGAAAACCGACACCAGTTGCTTGCCAAGAAAAAGACATCAGCTAGAAAGCCTTTTTCATCAAAACATTTATTAAATGCCAACTGCACATGGCCTGGGCTGTGTATGGGCTGTTAAAGGCTTGAGTGGTGGCTAAAACCAGAAAAACTGCTATCCCCTTGTCATGTTTGCAGAGCAGCTATTGCTCATAGTTGGGCCAGTACTATGGCCTGCAAAGAAGGGAGTAAAAAAGCCTAGAGCAAGATTCAGCTGAACTGGAATGGAGGCACGAGTGAGGGCACTGAGCCAAGCCTTCCAGGCAGTGATCTTACAGCCTGTTCTTCCTGGTGTCCAGGATCTATTGTCCTGAAGACAGATGGGGAACATAAAGGCTCTCTTCTGGCTGGGATGAACCATCTATCTAGGTGACAGAAAAGAAAACTAGGGAGAGGCTGGGAAAAGGTGGCAAGAGTTGCTTTTTATTGACTTGGAAGTGGGCTCCTCAGTGAAGCCCCTTTGGGTTTAAGAGCATTTTTCTGCTTCCTTTCTTCTTCCTGCAACTTCTCCTGCTGCCTGAGCTGCCATGCCTGTAATCCAGCATCCATTTCCTGTGACAGCAGTACAACTCGTCTCTGAAACAGACAGGAAAACAGTGTGGATAACATCTGGGGCTTAAGTGCTGCATCATATATTCTTTTACTCACAAAGTCAGAGGTTTGGGTTTCAGCTGGAAAATGACACTGTTGACTGGGGAAAAGGTGGGACCAAGTCCTGGTTTGGGAAGCAGAAGGGAAGCAGCAAACCAGTCCTGGTTTGGGAAGCAGCAAAATGTGAGGCAGAATGTCTACTACTGGTACCTGCCGTAGGATTGCCTCACTCTCTTCCTCTCTTCTCACAGTGCTATTAAAACCTTTGGCTGGAGCCAGGCACAGTGGCTCATGCCTGCAATCCGAGCAATTTGGGAGGCTGAGGTAGAAAGGTTGCTTGAGGCCAGGAGATCAAGACCAGCCTGAGCAACATAGTGAGACCTCGCCTCTACAAAAAATAAAAAAATTAGCAGGGTGTGGTGGTGTGCACCTGTAGTCCCAGCTACTCAGGAGGCTTAGGCAGGAGGATGACTTGAGCCTGGGAGTTTGAGGTTGCAGTGAGCTATGATGATGCCACTACACTCTAGTCAGGGCAACAGAGCGAGTTTTTTCCTGTCTCAAGGAAAAAACAAAGACCAAAAAAGAAAAACAAAAACCAAAAAGCAAGCAAACAAAAAACCTTTGGCTGTTAAAACCCTGGTATGAGGGGTACATGTTAGCTTAGGTGCAACACAGTTCAAGATAAGTTACGATTTGAATTTTCTCCCTCCAATTACACACAGGTAGCGCTGGCTGGGGAACTAGCCACTTACTGCAAACTTCTCCCTTTCAGCTTGTCTCCGAAGCTGGCCTTTCATGGGGGGAGCAGGGCGACCATCTACAGATAGCAATGAGAGAAGAGGCAAGTGTTAAGAGATGGTCTGCAGCACTTTGTCTAAATATTGTGATAGGAATGAGGGAAGAACCAATCTCTACCTCCTCTCTTCCATTTCACACCCACTATAGCTTAATATCCTAAAGCATGTCCCTCATCTTCAAGAGTGAGGTATGGCAGACCCACCAAGAATAAGCTCCTAGGAATGTTCTTACTCTATTTCACTTAATTCTTACTAGCCCAGAATTCAAAGTCCTCTGCTGTACCGAATCGACTTTCATTTTCGGAAACCCTTCAACTCAAGCAATGTGATCATTGTTCTACTCACTGTAAGTCTTTGCTAAATTCTATCCTACTCCACAATGAAATGCCTTCTTTTCCTTTCCTTCCAGCCAAATCCTCATCCTTAGGCCCACTCAGCCCTAAGTTTCGCAGAAATCCTTGTCTAACCTCTTCAACTCCATCAGTTCTCTCTTCTGAAGGAAGTGCATACCATTCAATATTCATCTATTTGCTCTGCAACATTTACCATATTATTGTTTTTAGTGTTATTTAGGCATCCCAGATCCTTGTGGAATGGGGCAGAGTACTGAAATATTATTATATAATTTAAAAAATGTCTATGCTTTAAAATGTGCATGTTTTCCCAGCCAAACTTCAAGTTCCTTGGCATCACGGACTACATTGCTGGCTCTTGCTGTTCATAGTATAGTGTAGGCACAGAAACATGCAATAACATTCATAAATATCTGCTGACTTGCTGAAAAGATGTGGTATCTGACCTCAAGTAGTTTATATGGAGATGAGGAGAAAGGGCATTTTCTACAAAGAAAGAAAGAAATGTGAAAACTCTACCCAAAAGTTTGAAGACAAGACAGATAAGAGGTATTATTTATCAGGACAGGAAAACAATACTGTGTATGCCAGGTGCTTTACGCTGGTTGTCTTCATCCTTATATGAACCATATGAGACAGGTATTCTTCATTTACAGATGTGGAAACTAAGAATCAGATAAAATTAAGTAACTTGTCTAAGACCACAAAGTTAGCTTGGATTAACAATCAGGTACAGGCTGGGCGCTGTGGCTCATGCCTGTAATCCTAGCACTCTGGGAGGCCAAGGCAGGAGGATCCCTTGAGCTCAGGAGTCCAACCCCATCTCTACTAAAAACAGAAAAATTAGCGGGGCATGGTGGCGAGTGCCTGTAGTCCCAGCTACCCGGGAGGCTGAGGCAGGAGGATCGCTTGAGCCCAGTAGTTTGAGGTTGCTGTGAGCTAGGCTGACGCCACGGCACTCTACTCAGGGCAACAGAGTGAGACTCTGTCTCAACAACAACAACAAAAAAAAAAAAAAAAAAAAAGAAGAATCAGGTACATATAATTCCAGTCTTTCCAATATTTCATACTACTACAAGGAGATCCTAGGGCTTCCTACAATAAATGACAAGTAGAAAAAATCATCATTGTCCTCAGGCACCAATTATCCAATCAAGCAGGATCATTCTCCTAGAGCAGCGGTCCCCAACCTTTTTGGCACCAGGGACTGGTTTCATGGAAGACAATTTTTCCTCAGGTGGCGGGGGCCCTCAGGTGGTGATGTGTGTCGGTGTTCCTAACAGGCCACTGACCGGACCAGGACCGGGCTGTGGCTCAGGGGTTGAGGACCGAAGTCCTAGAGAATACCACTAGGATATTAACACTAAGGTCTCTGTGTTGTGAAGGAGGACAAGCCCCTGCTCACTTCTAGTCCTGGCTTTGCTACTACCTAGCTATATGATCATAGGAAATTCATTTCCGCAGGCCTCAATTTTCCTACCTATAAACTGGAGTCCCATAAGAGAGTGGCTATGGTCTCTCCCTTCTAGGGCTAACATCTATTATTTTCTCTCTCTCTAAAGTAAAGGAAAAAGACTTTTCTGAAGGGAGCCTACCAGCCTCAATCTTCACCCTTCTATACCTCTGAGATGCTCATTTCTACAGCCTTTCAAAGAGCTCTCCCTGCATTAGGTACCAAATTCTCAAAACGTACTCACCACACAGAGGGGTGGCACTTCCTAACTTTTTAAAAACCATGTTTCTCTTTAAGAAATGCAAAACTCTTGTCACCCCCTCCTACCTCGGGATGCCCCAAGTCAGAATTACCTTCTACTTATCTCCACAAGCCCCTCAAGGTTTACCTTTCTTACTCGAAGTTTACTTCACAAAATAAACAAGTGGGCTTCTTTCCCCAAACTCCGTTTTCCAGATAAAAAGTTGAATACGTTTTCCACTCAGACACGCCCCCACCTTGACATCCCCGCCCCCCAGTCCAGGGGAAAATCTGAATTAGAGCTAACTGTCAGATCGGCGCTCACCCGCGTATGACCAGTCTGGGAGTTCCGTAAGGGGCCCATAGCCGGAGGGGTTGGCAGCCAGGCCCTGCCTGGGTGGAGAAAAACAGTTCCATGAGGACCTGGCCCAGCTTCTGGTCCCCGAGATCCCCCATCCCAGCACTCACTTGAGTCGCCACTGGCTGCCCGCCCAAGCCGCTGCGCTGCGGTGCAGCCTCCGGACACCTGCTGGGAAAATGGGGCAGAGCTAGGAGAGAGACCGCGCAGCCGGCCCGGAGTCCCGGACCCGACCCCCACGGGCTCCCGAGTCCACCGACCCTACACTCACTCACTCGAAAACACAGTTCCTAAGGCAGCCATGCCGAGGCGGAGTAGACGGAAGTGGGTGTGGCCTCGGCGGCCACGCGCGACGCTGCTGGGGAAGCCGGGAACCGCCATCTTGAATCTGCTTTTCAATCATGGGCCACGCCATCTTGGGTCATTGTACGGAAGTCAGGGGTAAAAGTGCGACCCGAGTTCCTGGGGTGAGAACGAACTATTGTTCTGCGCATGCATCTTCAGTGGTGGTTGCACCCTCTGTGGAAATCGTGTCTTCCCAGACTGAACCGTTCTGAACTGTTCAACAACCTCCCCACGGTGGTCTGTAGTCCACTGAAATTGATAGTAACTTCGATCTCAGAGAAGGAACATCCACATTACTTCATTCTGCAGTCTCCCACATAACTGTAACATATTTTTCCCAGACTAAAAGAAGTGATCAAATCTAGAATGAATCAGAAATTTTGGGTTTCACATCTCACTCATTTATCCAAGAAAATTGAAGAAATTACATATGACAAGCACTGTATTAGGCACAGGAGATTCTATGGAGAGCAAAAATAGACGTCTTCACTATCCTGGTAGAGCTTTTAGTCTAAAAGAGAGAGACTACAATAATCAAATAATCACATACATTACTGAAGGATTACAGCTGAGTGCTGGGAAGGGAAGTACGTGTTGTTTGTGAGCATATAATGGGAATTTGATCTAGAGTGGGCTATCAAAGACTACTTTCCTAAGGAAGGTGTATTGGAGCTAAGATCTAACTCCATTTTTATATGAGCTACCACCACACATTGCCTAACATAATCCTTGCAATAACCCTGTGAAGCAGGTACTACTAGTAAGTGGCAAACCCTAATCTGTGACTCCTTCCCTCCTTTTATCACTTGCTATTCAGTACTGCCTTAGAGAAGTCATTTATCTTTTAATTTCTTTTCTGTATATTTTGTAGTGACAGGGTCTCACTGTGTTGCCAGGGTGCTCTTGAATTCCTAGTTTCAAGTGGTCTCTTGCCTTGGCCTCCCAAAGTGCTGGGATTACAGGAGTGAGCCACCATGCCTGGCCCAGCCTTAATTTCTTAATTTTTTTTTTTGAAAGCTTGGTATATTACATTTGTGAAAATATTTTAAAGGATGATAATGTGAGTGAAAGTGCTTTATAAATGGTGAACCTCCTACAAAAGAGCCCATTACTGTATGCTAGGCTAGACACTTAAGCACATGCTGACTGGAGGAACCTGAGGGAGTGGTGTAATAATCAATCTGGAAGTTTATCATTTCCTTCTGCAAGACTGGGAAGTTTTTCCACAGGAGGTGGCTCTGAGTTGTGCTTTGAAAGAGGGGAAGGGTGGATCCTGGTTTAAGAAGTAAAAGCAGCTATTTTGATAACAATAAGAATGGTATAGACTATGGCTAAACAAGAAGAGGGGATAGGAACAAAAGAAACTTGGCTAGAAGCCAACAGATGGACTAAAAAAATAAGCAAGGGAAATAAGGCAAAGAGAACCACTACTATCGTACATTCATACACTTCATTTTTACTTGTCGAAACACTTCCACACAAATGATTTCATATGATTTTCATAATAAACCTGTAAAATAGATAAGACAGTTCAGGAAGCAATCATTACACAGATTGCTTGTAGCTTTCAGGGATCAGGCAATTGAACCAAAATTTGGCTGTGGATTTATTTATTTATGTTGGGGGCAGGGTGGAGGTAGAGATGGGTTCTCGCTATGTTGCTCAGGCTGCTCTGGAACTCCTGGCCTCAAGCAATCCTTCCACCTCAGCCTCCCAAAGGCTGGGATTATAGGCTTGAGCCATTATGCCCAGCCAGGATTTATTGTTTTACAATTAATGGCAGAATAAAGATTGAGTGACTTCTTTGGCTCTCTGAGCCTTTGGCTGGTCCCAAAGATAGTTTGCCCAACATCTTCCATCTAGACAGCTGAGGTAGACAGCACTGGAATTCCATAGTTTACAGTTGGGGAATCAAGTAGTAGAAGCCAAAGGCTCAAAGAATAACCTAAGTGCCGACGTTCACAATGGACAGAAAAAAACGACAGGCTAGCACTACCGCCTATACTATTAATATATAAAGGAGGCCGGGCGCGGTGGCTCAAGCCTGTAATCCTAGCACTCTGGGAGGCCGAGGTGGGCGGATCATTCTGAGCTCAGGAGTT
>RJWJ010022295.1:0-27022 GCA_004363605.1 Indri indri | reverse complement strand
TTTTTTTTTTTTTTTTTTTTTTGAGACAGAGTCTTGCTCTTTTACCAGGCTAGAGTGCCGTGGTGTCACTGTAGCTCACAGCAACCTCAAACTCCTGGGCTCAAGCAATCCTCCTGCCTCAGCCTCCCAAGTAGCTGGGACTACAGGCATGCACCACCATGCCTGGCTAATTTTTTCTATATATTTTTAGTTGTCCAGCTAATTTCTTTCTATTTTTAGTAGAGATGGGGTCTTGCTCTTACTCAGGCTGGTCTTGAACTCCTGACCTCTAGCGATCCTCCCGCCTTAGCCTCCCAGAGTGCTAGGATTATAGGTGTGAGCCACTGTGCCCCACCCAATAAGCCACCTCTAAAGTATCTCCATAACTAGAGTGAATTCTCTAATCAAAATCCCCTAACTTGTATTTATATGAAAATTTTAGTGCTTTAAAAGGGAACCATTGCCAATTAATGGAATGTTACTTGAAAAAAGTATTTTTCCTGCTTTCTTAAGTCTTAAGACTTTGCAGTCTTAAAGAGCTACTTTGTGTACTTGATTAAAAGATACTTGAATGCGTTAGTGCCTTAAAGAAACATACATTGATTATAGCCAGTTGAATAGATCTTTTTGATAATATAGATAATCTCTTTATCAAAGTACTATCTCTATAAATCCTAGTCATTTAAATGTGGCTTTTCGGTGTTACCCATCATAATTGTTGTACAGACATATATGTGATTGCCCTTTATTTACTGCCTTTCAAATAGATTAAGAAAAGTGCACTTGGACAAGTTGTTTTAACTTCTATCTCCCTTAAAGAGAACTATATATCTGTAAAAATTATATGTGGTAACAGTTTTATTATAGATTATTAGGGACTCTCATTTTGCTGAAAAACATATTTCTTATCCTTCACATAAAAATTTAGAGAAAGAGCAAGGAGAAACTTTAAATCTATAACCTAATAAATTCAGTAGATTTCAAGGAAAATAACAAAATTAGACTAAAAGATCAGTCCAGTCTCCAAATATCTGTAACTATGTGATTATGGCTAAAAGAAATTATAAAAACAGTGTGCATTTTTCATAATTAAAATATATCATAAACCTTCTATGTCTCTTTCATATCAATAAAAGATTATAATTTCAGATATTATCATATTTATTTGCCTTTATTTTAAGTGGAAGCTATAGTTTCTGATTACTGCTAACTGCTGCAGGATTTTCCCCTAAATTGCATATGCTTTGGGATTAACAATACTTTTATTTTTAGGATATGTACTTCTTATCTGCTCCTGACCATTCAGTATAGACATACACATCTGAGAAAGCAGTAAAAATAAAAGACGTTTTAGTAAGTAAATAACACTCCTCAAATGTTTTATTCAGTTTACATAATAGATGAGAAGTTCATTTTTTTAGGGTACTATCTTTATTTATATGTAAAAATTATTATTTAAAAAATCATGGTGTGCTAGTTTTTTTCATAATTTGAATATTATTATGATTTTTTTGGTGGCTATACAGAAATCTTCCTGCTTTTTTTTTCCTATTCACAGTATTCAAAGTAGTTCATGTGACCTAGATATTGAAAATCTAGCTGGAGTGTGCTGCATTGCTGATATTTACTGTGAAACCGCAGAAACATTCTGGTGCCACATGCTAGAATTACAGGGTGCACACTGTTTAATATTGCTGGTATTTTAAAAGGTCTCTGATAGTCTATATAATCATTTTTAAGCTGGCATTAAAATATTGTTGAAAATATTTAAAAAATAACCAAATAAAAAATGTAATGCTTTCATATTTCAGCTAAAATGAACATAAAATTGATGTTCATTTTTAAGTTTTAAATCATAGATAAGACTTATGGGTTTTCCCCTCATTATTTACTTCATATTTGAATTATGTTGATCTGCTAAATTTAGAAATCTGACCACAATAAGGCACAATTGATCTGTTGCCATTTCTTAATTTGGGGTGAATTCTGTATTCTGTTAAATTTTTAAAAAATAAAATATTATCCAGAGTCTGCATTGTAAAATTATATTCATCAAGAAAAGCTAATTTTATCATCTCTCAGAATGGTATAGAGCATCTCTTTCGTCGTTGTTGTTTTTGTTGAGACAGAGTCTCTCTCTGTCATCCCAGCTAGAATGCAGTGGTGTCATCATAGCTCATTGCAACCTCAAACTCCTGGACTCAAGCGATCCTCCTGCCTGAGCCTCCCTACTTACTGGGACTACAGGTGTGCACCACCACCTGACTAATTTTTATGTATTTTTTGTAGAGGTGGGGTCTTGTTCTTGCACAGGCTGGTCTCAAACTCCTGACCTCAAGTGTCTTTGTTTTTTAAAAAAATTTTTTTTTATTTTGAATTACTGTGGGTACCTAATAGTTATATATCCTTATAGGGTCCATGTGATATTTTGATACAGGCATACAATGTGAATTAATCAAATCAGGGTAATTGAGGTGTCCATCACCTCAGGCATTTATTATTTCTTTGTGTTAGGAACATTCCAATTCCACTCTTTTAGTTATTTTAAAGTATACCCTAATTTATTCTTGATTATTGTCACCTTGTTGTGCTATCAAATATTGTTCATTCTATCTAACTATCTAACTATATTTTTGCACCCATTAACACTCCCCACTTTATCCCCCACTCCCCACTACCATTCCCAGCCTATGGTAAACATCACTCTACTCTCTGTCTCCATGAGATCAATTGTTTTTAATATTTAGCTCCCACGTGAGTGACAACATGTGAGATTTGTCTTTCTGCACTTGGCTTATTTCACTTAACATGATGTTCTCTAGTTCCATCCATGTTGTTGCAAATGGCAGGATTTCATTCTTTTTGTGGCTTTATAATATTCCATTGTGTAGATGTACAACAATTTCTTTATCCATTCATCCATTGATGGAAACTTAGGTTGATTCCAAATCTTGGCTATTGTGAATAGTGCTGCAATAAACATGGGAGTGCAAATATCTTTTCGATATAGTTATTTCCTCTCCTATGGATATATACCCAGCAGTGGGATTGCTGAGTCACGCAGTAGTTCTATTTTCAGTTTTTTGAGGAACCTCTGCACTATTCTCTACCGTGGTTGCACTGACTTACATTCCCACCAACAGTGTAGGAGGGTTTCCCTTTTTCCACATCCTCACCAGCATTCATTATTACCTGTCTTTTTGATAAAAGCCATTTTAACTGGGATGGGAGGATATCTCTCTGTAGTTTTGATTTGCATTTCTCTGATGACTAATGATGTTGAGCATTTTTTCATATTCCTGAGGCAATTTGTATGTCTTCTTTTGAGAAATGTGTATGCATTTCTTTAGCCCATTTTTAATTGGATTATTTTATTTTTTCGTATGGTGTTGTTGGAGTAGAACATCTCTTTCTAAAAATCAGCTTTTAAATTCAAGAAGTCATACTCTTCCAGCACAGAAAGCTATTTCATCCTTTAATACTTCTGTATGAAAAATAAAACCCTGAAAGGAAAGCACTGAGTGAGTTAAGGCATCTGTACAGGTAATTGACTTTGAGGTAGAGAATCATATATGTACTGAAAGAATCTATTTTTTTCTCTTTATTCATTGGAAAAATTATAAATTAGAAATGATAGATTATGTCACAATTCTTAGATGATAAAAGTACAGATGTGGTAAGGATCAACTCTGTAGTTTTGTCTGTACTCTTGATGACAGAAAGAAGATTAGCTTGCCAAATAAATTCATAGGTTTCTTTGTTTAGCCAGGGAGAACTGCAAAGTAAAAAGGCAGATGACCAGAATCAGTATTGAGATATTTAAGGCCATAAGCTGGAAACTCAGAGCCTAGAATCAAATCTGAATTCAAGGAGAGACAGAAATAAATAAGGAATGCACCGGGGTGAGGCAGAAGCCGAACTGAATCAGATGCAATCAGCAGATAAACAATACACAAAGGCAAGAGAGCAAACCAAAGCGAAGTTTCTAAACAAAGTATGGGACAGAGCATAGTAATACCTTGTTGGGGAGTGGGCATGGAAGAGTTATTGGGACTAGAAACTTCCTAGAATTAACTAGTAAATCTAGGTCTGATTTGTCTCCAGCTCCTGGTTGAATTTATTCTTCCTTTCTTCCAAATTAATGTTTCCCGAATCTATTTCAATATACTGGGCCACATTGTTCCAGATATGTAAGAAAAGAACATTCATATTAGAAGGCCAAACCTTAGAAATTATCCCTTACCCTTTGTCCAAATGAATAAAATTATAAAGCAAATTATTATGGTGACTAATCTCCCTCCCTCAAGAAAAGGTAATTTATAGTATATTTGTGAGCCATGTTAAATTCTTTATGTTCAATATACCATATGAATTCAGAATATTAATATTTTAAGTGGATGCACTTAGAGGTTGCACAATAAAAAGCTATTTCAAAAGATACATAAAACTGCTGTACACATTCTCTCCCCGACTCCCACGCCTTCTACTGCACATTTACTCATTCTTCATCCCCCACTTTACCTGGTTGATTCAAATGTAGCAAAACCTTCATCCAGGAGCATTTGTTTTCTTCTACATTTTATACTAAATCATTGTCACCACTGTATACAGTTATAGAGTTACATATTAAAGGTGTTAAGTGTGTTAAATGTATTAAAAGTGATAAGTTATATATTAAATTGAGAAATGTGTTTTTTAAGACTTTCTGTGTAGCAGAGATTGCCTAGTTGTTGATACTTGCTTTGTGTCATAAATTACCATAGTATGTTTTTATTTTTAAAATGGGATAATTATTAAAATATCCTCAATTTTAAATATTTTAAGTACCTCACAATTTTTAAAAGCCTGGCACAATACATGTATTTACATTGTGTTTTACTTCCTTTACCTTTCTCAAAATATAAATTCTGCCTTCTTTGTCCTTATGAGCTATCTGGCCTTTATTCCCAGATATGTGGTATTATACTTTTCTGTTTAGAAGTCAAATAGTACTTTTTGCTTATTTTGACAAAGTAAATTCCAAATGACTAAATTGTTTTATAACCTAATTTTAAAAAGACATTTAACCATTTAATAGACAATCCAGAGAAAAAATATTATTCCAGATTCAGATATCACCTGCTATTATTTTTGAATGAGCCTCTAAAACAAAGGAAAAGTGTACATAAGAGGGGTAAACTAGGAACCAAGTAATTGTGAATATGAGTATATTTGAAGTGGGATTTTAAAATTGTTTTGATGCTTCTTTGTAAGAAGGAATATTATTATTCTTAACATTATAAATGTTAAAAGAGATAAAGGATTATTTCCTCATGGAAAATTTAATAGCTTTCCAATGAAAAGTAAATGTATAAGCATTTCAAGAAATGAATATTTTAATATTTTTTATTTTTTATTTTACAATCACAAATGAATATTTTTATTTTTCACTGTACCTTACTTTTTAAAATTCCACCAAGAATTTTAAAGTCTACATTCAAAATGTACTGGATAAAACATTTTAATATCCTTTCCCTTTTAATGACCATATAATTTCTATGAGAAAATGGTCATGTGCCATTATGTAAAATTATTATATAGAGTTAAATCTTGGAGCTCTTATTTACAACAGAAAGAATTCGGCATCAATGTTGACCTACTTTTTTTTTTCTCGGTTAGATTTTTTTTTTTTTTTTTAGCAAGAGAGTGACTGTCTCACACGAGGATATGAAGCTGGAATTTTTATTGTAACATGTTAAGAGGGAGAAACTCTTGCTCTTTCTCTGTAATCTGACTATAAAGTTACACCATATCGACAACCAGCAGATGGAGAAAAAGAACACTCTAGGAAGCTAGGCTATAAATACCAAGTTAATTCCAGAACTTCCAAGATTTTCAAGATTTTGTTAAAGCTTCCCTAAACTGTATGATCTTTTAGCAAGAAATTTATAACTTAGAGTGGAAAAGAAGGGCACAGAAGTTCAAGTTGAAGCCTGTTTATTATATCAGATGGTTTCATCATCTTCTTTCACTTAATGAGAGAGCTGTTTTGGTTCTCTGGACTCCTGATTTGTAAAGATCCAAAGAAATAACTCCATCAGAAATAGAAAAATGATTTTTTCCCTCCACCAATGTTATGATTCTCTCATACATCTAGTGGCCTTCCTATAAAAACATGAACATATTAAATTTGCCCTGGTGTTGGTGATTGAATGCCCTGTTGAAAAAGCTGCTTTGGCTTGTATTCATTTATTCATTCAGCTTAAATCATATACATATGTGCCTCCTACTGTGGTTAAAGTTATAGACGTGGAAGATACAGTTCCCATTCTCAAGTTGTTTAGGACAAGTAAACTGAACCATGACAATGCAATATAATAAATATGATAAAAGTAAGCAGAATACACTATGGAGATATGTAGTAAGAACTCCTAACCCATACTGGGTAGTTGTGGAAGTCAGTGATTTAGATTACCAAAGATAAGATTAGAAAAATATGAAATGAATTTTGTGATACAAATCAGCTTATGTCAAAATAAACATTAGTCTTATTAATATTACCAGTTCATTGAATGTCCAGGATATCCTAAAATGTTAACAACAAATATAATCTTATCATTTACATTAGATGCCTAAAAAAATAATAACAAAGGTTTTTTTCCTAAGGAAATATTTTTTCTATTTCTTCTGATTGTTGGGCTCTTCATGGGTTAACTGGTATACACCAATTCAGCCCACACAAAACATAGCACTGGCTTTCAGAAGGATGCAGGGGAAAAAATATGGGTTTATTAATGAAAATCCATCTTTTACTACTAGAAACACAACTCAGATTCATGGCCTACTAAATGGTTGTTAGATCATTAGCTTCATCCTTGTGTGACAAGAACAGTAAATTCTTGCTTGCCATGAGCCTTCACTAGTAGGAAAAGCGTTATGATGCATTGTTTCTGAAAGGTAGTAGTGGTGACCTTGGAGAAAAGCCCTTGAACAGAAAGGGAGATTGCCAAATATAAGAAAAAGTGGGAATACAGAATTAAGATGAAGGATGAGAGGTTGAGAAAGGTGATCAAAGATAATTTGAGTTTAAGTGAAATGAGGTAAGTGGAGGACAATATAGTGGGCTCAGGAAGTTTGAGGAGTTTGATAGTTAAATATTATGAAAAAAAGACTTCATGGAAAGTTGCTTGTTCTTGAAGTTGGGATGTTGGACAGTCATTGTTATTTTCTATACTTCTTCCTCTGATTTTTCCACTAACTCTGCTAGCTTGGCAACTGAGGAACAGTAATTTGGCTTTTGAGCAGTTGTTCTAATTAGCTCTCTGTAATGTAATGAAGACCTCCATCTTTTCTTTTGGTTACGTGTTGTAATAAACACATAGTTAACTGTATAAAGTCCTTATCTACATTTTTAAAGAATTATATTTTGACATGGCTACAAAATTGAATTTTAACTTTGGTGAAAAAACAGACTTTAGTAAAAAATGAAAAATCAGTTCTGTAATGCCACAGGAAACCAAGAAGGCCTATTTTTGAATAGGCATCAATATTCAAAGCTTTCAGAGAGCTAACAGAATCAATATCTTTGATAAGATTTTATGGATTTATATTTTATTTTCACTCATGATTTTGGTAGATTTCAGTCAATTCAGGGTATAACAGCTCTTGTTCAGTGATAGCATTGCATTACAGTGAGAAGTATATATTGGATAACCAGATAAGGACATAACACAGTCATGATCTTTGCTGATATGGATCAGCCATAGGGAAAAATACAAACATGTTCTTCTATATTTGTTATTAAAAGAACACCATTTTAGCTTTCATTTATCATACATTATATATATTATCCTTCCAGTAATAGGTAAACCATAAGACTATCTGGACCATACTATGTTAGAGTCTTTAAGATTTTCAAAATTTCAAACTAATAGTACAGATGTGGCATAAAAACTGATGATGGTTTAAACCAAAAAAATGGACAGCCTTCTGTCTATATGCAAATCTTTTTTAGAGACTCTTAAGATGAGCAACGTTTATTAAAAGATCATTAATGAAAACACAAACCAAATAAGCTACTCTCATTAGTGATCAGGTGACTATAATCCTTTTTTATGTTTATAAATTAGAATTATTCATAGTACTTCAATTGACTTTGTGGGCTTCTTCTACCCTCTCTCCTTGTTCAGTTTGTTGCTTTTAAGTAATGAATCTAGGCTTACCTGATGGATTTCAGTAGTAACATAATACAGGTTGAGTATCCCTAGTCCGAAAATCCAAAATCCTTCAAAATCTGAAACTGTGAGCACCAACGTGAGGTTCAAAGGAAATGCTCATTGAAATATTTCAGACTTTGAATTTTTGGATTAGGGATGCTGAACTAGTATGTATAATGCAAATATTCCAAAATCTGAAAATGTCTGAAATCCAAAACACTCCTGGTCCCATGCATTTCAGATAAGGGATACTCAACCTATATACTGAAATGTTTGATTGGGTTGGAGTGACTTCCTAGATGCCAATTTGTCAAACTCAAAATGTTTTACGTTGCACACAAATACAAGTACTAAGTACAGAACTTAGTATGTTGCACACAAGGCCTATTTACTTGTTCCAAACTAAATATGTTTATGTCTATATATATATATATATACACACACACACACACACACACACACACATGAAAATGCGTATTCCCATATATCTTTTAATACAAAGTCAGTTAGAGGGTGGAAGAATTCTGAATGTATATTTAGATGTTTAACAATTCTCATTCATTTAATTATCTCTTATCATGTGAAAGACCCTTGAGCAATATGAGAGACTAGGTTCTATCTTTCTTGTTAGGATTCTAAGATGTCCAGTAGTTTTTTTTTAACTGTCATAAATTATAGTTAGTTAATAAGTGCTTATTGAATGATTTCTAAGTACAATGTGAAATTTAAAGTGATACTAAAAAGAAGAAAATTAAGGCCTAGCCCCTGTTGACCTTCCATTTAAGTGTTTTCCCACAGTAGGAAAGCATGAAGGTGGCCAGTCTGCTCCCTCACCCTGAAGTTAAGGTGGGGAGGACAGAGTACCTATTCTCAGGACTCTGGGATACTGAGGATGATGATCTTTCAGGCAGATGTGCAAATTGATACAATCAATACAAAATAATAATAGTCCAGATTATACTGTCCTCTTGAATTGTCATATCTAGCTTCCTTTCTGCCATGCATGTGACTATACTTATATTTTAGATTATTTCTTTTTTTTTACTTCTATGTGTGCTTTTTTCTTAACATTAGAAAATAATATTATTTTAAATAATTGATCATTCATCCAACTAAGTGATATTATTTTGAATTCATTTAACTTCTTAGCTAACATTATCTAATGCCTGCTATGTATAAATATTATGTTAAATATTGATCCTGAATGCCACGACCTTGGACTTCTCATATTTTAGCATCCTCTTCAGAGTATAATACATGTCATTAGTAAAAATACTGTACTCACCAGCTCCAAAAACAATGGTTTAATAGCATGTCATAGGCCTACTACTGAATCTTTAGTAACTATATACGAAAGAATTTAGGGAAGAAATATTTCTTATGTTTTATATTTTTCTACTGATCAAAATTCTTTATTATAAACATATTTCTCTCTGTCCAGTTTGACAATAAAAGGGAAATATTAAAAGCTCTCAGTTAAGTAGCTAACAAACATCAACAGGACCAGAGAGCTGGCCTGAAGTTGCCCAGTCAGTGACATTGTACAAGAGCATTCCAGGAGCTGCTCTAGCAAAAACACTACTTCCACTGTACCCAGCACTTACAATGCACATGTCTGAATACCACTATCATCCCCAAAGAACTTGACGACCCTTCCAACAAATCAAGTCCCCCAAGAAGAGTTGCATCCTCAGGTTGTTTGCTTCCAATTTCAAATCATACTCTGTGTGTTTGATTGCTGGGACCTAGGGTACTTGCCTTGCTGTAAACAGTATGGGAATGATAGTTTTCTGATTTCTGCCTTAAGAAGACTTGAGTCATTTTGTAAAAAATTACTAAAATGCAAGAAAAATAATCAAAACTCTGCGGCAGCCACAGATGACAGATATCCACAAATACTAATGAACTAGATTAATTTTCATCTTAAATCTTCATTGCAGTATTTAAAATTTCTAGGGGTCGTATGCAGGTCACTGTGTTTCTCTAGGAACTTTACCCCTATTTTTGCCTTCAGTAATCATTCAAATTATTTTCTCAGTGAATCACTTCCACCAAAGGTTAGCTTCTCTAACTATTATCAATAGTTAGCTCCTCTAACTATTAATTGAACTGAAAGAGAGAAGCACATCTGGGGCTCTATGACACAGGTTCTTACTCTTGGCACTATTGACATTGTGAAACGAATAATTCTTTGTTACTGGGGACTTTCTTGAGCATTATAGGATGTTTAGAAACATCCCTGACCTCTACCCACTGGATGCCAGTAGCATGTACACACACGCACGTAATGATAAAATTATCTTCATAGGAGGGGTCCTAAGGGAAGTTTCCAGGATACTGGTCCTATTCTGTTATGTGATCTTATACATGGGTATATTCACTTCATAAAAATTCATCATGCTCTACATGTACAATTTGTACACTTTTTTAAATCAATTAATTTTTTTTTGAGACAGGGTCTCGCTTGGTTGCTTGGAGCTAGAGTGCAATGGTATCAGCAAAACTCATTGCAACCTCAGAGTCCTGAGCTCAAGTGATCCTCCTGCCTCAGCCTCCCAGAGTAGCTGAGACTACAGGTGCAAGCCACCATACCCAGCCAATTTTTCTATTTTTTGTAGAGACGGGTTCTTGCTCTTTCTCAGGCTGGTCTCAAGCTCCTGGCTTCAAGCAATCCTTTCACCTCGGCCTCCCAAAGTGCTGGGATTATAGGTGTGAGCCACCATACCTGGCCTGATTTGTACACTTTTTAAACGTTCATGTTATATCTCAATAAAATGTATTTATGAAGAAAAAAATTATCTTTAGACATTGACGAATGTCCCCTAGGGTGCCAAATTACTGCTCGTTGAGAACAACTGTGTCCTTGCCTACTGGGCAACTAAGCAAATAAATAGATACCCCCTTTGACTACTCTCCCTGTGTTTCTTGCAGTTTGACCACTGAAGTTATGATTATGTTTCTCTTACTGCTTCCCCTAAACTCTTATTATCAAAACATAAGAAATCATATAAATCTAAAAAGGAGGCTAAAAAATAATCTCTTCTGTAGATAACCTCCAGTAATTTGCTCTGCTTTCTCCAATACTTCCCTTCTATTTGTCCTCTGCCCCTTATGTACAGTATAAATATCCCACATCCTCTTTCTTCTTCAAGGATAGTCTTGATGGCAGGGACCTACAGGAAGGAAAGGAGGAGAAGGAAAGTTAGTTCATACTTTGAATTTGAACTTTGTACTTCAGAAATTTGGTGAATTGAGTAATAAGTACATATTTCTTAAGGTTATCATGGGAACAAATGAAATAAAAGTATTCATTTTGTCATTACATTAATTTTACATGAAAAGGTGTTCCCCTTATAGAGAAATTAGCTATTATGTAGTCAAGATTCGGGACTGAGCCTAGAAACCAATAACCTTCTGTGTTTCCTTTTGTAATTCAGGGTATACCCAGGGAACTGTAGATAAGCTATATGAATCCCCTTTTTCTTTTAATGCATGTTGGAATGTTCATTCATTTATACATATTTTCACTCCTTAAAAATGATATTGTATGTGAGTAAAATTATTTTATATGTTAATCCTTAACTATCATAAGCAAAGATAAAATAGTAAAAAATCAGTGTAATGACATTTGGTTTCCTGATAAATTTCAAAGTTGACCTGAATTATATTGCTACTTTTTTACATTAACCTCCAAAATTGCTAACGTGTTTTAAAAGTTTAGGAGCATGCCTTTCCAAAATTGAAGAGTAACATTTCATTTCCTTATTTTAGACATTTCTTTTACTGCTTAATAAGTTATAGCTTTGCAAGTATGAGGGGATGATTAAGTTTTTTTCCTCTTGCTTTTAAGTAGTATAAATAATTCAATTTTTTATCAGAGTAGTTTCAGTTTTTATACTGTGTCATAAATAGCTCATCAGCTGTGTTAAAGAGAACTTTTTTCCTTACCAGAAATACTCAAGATTTTTACAGTATTTAAAAAAAACAGAAACAAAATATTTATCTTATTCTGTCTTGAAATAAGTCATTAATTATAATCAATAATTTTTTTAAATTATTCATTCGGCTAGCTTTGTTTTAATGTCTCTACATAGTGCCCATTATTCTAATTAAAATTCACTTAAATTTTGCTACATCTTAGGTATATTTTAATTTTACATATATATATATAGTAAAAATACTTATTTACAAATATGTGATTAAGTAATTACAGAATTACTGGCTTTCCATTGACCCATTTGGAATGGAACAAAATATCTATGCCTTCAATCTTACTATTTTTTTAATCTTTATTTTATTATTATTATTTTTTAGAGACAGGGTCTCACTGTGTTGCCCAGGCTGCCTCAAACTCCTGGGCTCAAAGGATCCTCCCATGTCAGCTTCCCGAGTAGCTGGGGCTACAGGCACACACCAATGTGCCCAGCTTTACTATTTTTAATTTAGGTGTGATTTAAATTTTGCATTATTGCACCAAATAGAAAGAATGTAGAGAGATTGAGTTACATCATCTGAAAATATTATATTTAAACATAAGAAATTGGTATTTATACTTTATTGTTAAAGTTAAAGGAAATATTTAATTAGAAGGAAGGTGGCATAATATAATGTTGCTAAAGTTTGTATTATGATATTTTTAAAAAATTAGAAGTTTTATTATAAAAATAATACTCATTTTTAAAATATTCAAATAGCACAGAAATGGAATAAGTGGACAATCACTATCAGGACATTTATCTCCAGCAGTATAACAGATTAGTTTTTCTGAAGGGCTGTCCTAATTCAAAACTATCAAATCCTGCATAGAACTTAATATTATTTAATTGCTGGTTTCCACAGGTAGAAGTAAAATATCAATAGTGAGGGAAGGAAAAAAAAACTTGGACTGAAACTGAAGCATGAGCAATAAGCATACAAGACAGGTGAAGCTATTTTAATAGCAAATGAAAATAACAACACTTAATCCTGAAAGACACCTATAGGCCAGTAGCACGATGAAACAGCTGGAAGAAATAATTCTCCCTTTAGACCCCCAGGCAGTGATTTTTTTTTGTCTTGTTTTGTTTTTTTTTTACAGATTATGTCGACCACCTGTGAGTTCACAAAAGCCAACAAACGTATAAGGAAATAAGCCACTATGAGTGAGAATAGAAATAACAAATTATAGATTTAGACCCACCAAGGACTACAGATATTGAAATTAGCTGATATAGAATATATAAAAACAAATCTGAAATGTTTAAAGACATATCAGGCATATTTGAACTTATAAAAGTAGACAATATAATTGTTGAAATGAAAAATAAAGCCTTAATGGATAAATATATTTATTAGTCAGCATCTAGCCAAGAAAACAGAAACTATTCTGGTTATTTTAAACATGGAAAATTTAACACAGGGAATTGGTTGCAAAGGTTATTAAAAAGAACTAGGAGGGTAAAAGAGAGGAGAACTGTTAGGGCAAATTAAAAGGTAAAAGAGGTAATATCCAGAGCTCAGAAGCTGCTAACATTCCTTGGTTGGAGTCCACAAGCCTACATCCACTGAAATGCTGTTGCAGTCAGTATTGGATCAACCAAAGTAGCATCAGCTCAATCAGGGCTGGAACAACCAAAAGTTACTGCCTTTTGCCACACTACTGGATTCCAAAATCACCTTATTCCAACTTCTAGAACAGCAACTCCTTCCTTACAATCTCCCTCCAGTGCCTTTTCATAGAAGAATTGAATAGGAAACTTGTCAGAGGAGCCAGGCATATGAAGTCTTCTAGTCCCGTACAATATATAGCAGAGCCTAAAAGAGTAGGAATAAGTGCTTTAAGAGTAAACTAATGATTGGCAGAGTAGGTTATACAGCAGTTTGGAAAAACTGAAGAGAGAATTGAAAGAGAGATATGTTTAAAAATGACACAGAATACAGCATAGAAAGACAAATACATGAAAAATATGAAAGAAAGGTAGAGATTTGTACACTAAAATGTGAAATTCTGAGACTAATCAAAGACCCCCAAAAACAAAATAGAGGAAATGAAGGACAGATAATGTTTAAAGATCTAATGGCTGATAATTTCACAGAAATGGTAAATAAGAGAGGTCTACAGACAGTGGAAACACAATATATAACAAGCAAGAGAAATAAAATGAAATCCATATTTTGAGATCGTGTGATAAAACTGCAGGTTATCAAAGACGAGAAAAAATACTAAAAGCAGATTGAAGGGGAAAAATAACAGATGATCTGAAAAGAAACAATGAAATAATCCACAGATTTCTCAAAAGAACAATGGAAGCTAGAAATTAATGGAATAATATTTTCAAAGAGCTGGTAGAAAATACTTGATCAATCTAAAATTGGATGCCTAGCAAAACTTGCCTTCAAGCCAAGGGTGAAAAAAAGAGATAAAAGTAGAGAGTTTACCACCAACAGACATAAATTAAAGGAACTTCTAAAATGTAATGATTAAGAAAACAATTCAGTAAAATGACAGAAAAACAGGAAGTAATTCCAAAGGAAAGTCTGAGGTGCTAGAAGGAATGGTAAGTAAAAAAATTGGCAACCTCAAGTAAATCCAATAAAATCTATATAAAATAACATTACTGTTATTACTACTAATAATAAGTATTAGTATTTTATCTAGTTCAGAGGTTGATAAGAGTGACAAAAATAAAATGTTAGACAACAATAGCAAGAAAGCCAGGGGTAGAGGTATAGCAGGAATCATGAGGATGGCAAGTAAAATTTCCAAGGTAACCTACTAAAAGATTATAAAGGAAATGTATGATGTCCAATCCAAAAGAGAGAGAAAATGAAATGTTTCAAATAAATAAATAAAAATTACATCAATTTTTAAGACAATAAGGGAAATATTTTTAAGCATAAAAGTGGCACAAATAGAAAGCAAAGGTAAGATACTTGAAACAAATCTAAATACATTAGCGATTGCAGTCAGTAATACTCTGAAAACATAAAGACATGAGAAATTTGAAAATAAAAGGATAGTAAAAATTTATACCAGGAAAACACCAACCAAACCAAAGGTAGGCATCAATTTTAATGTAACAGGCATGACTAGAGACAAGGAGGATCACTGCGTAAGTTCTATTCACTAGAAAAATATAACAATAGAAAACCTCTATACCCCGTTAATATCATAGCCTCAAAATGTATGCAATTCAATCAAATTAAAGGAAGAAAATGACACATTCAATATCATAATTTTAACGTACATTTGTCTGTATAGACCTATGCAATCCAACAATTAGAGAATATGCATTCTTCTCAAGTGATTAGCCATTTACAAAAATTGACCATAGTCTTACCAAAAAAATCAGTTTATTTCAAAGAATTGTCTTACAGACCACATTCCCTAACAAGTAAATGAAAGTCAGTAGCAAAAAGATAAGTTTTTAAATGATTATACATTTGGAAATTTTAAAAAAAGACCTTTGAATAACTCTTGAACCAAAAAAGAAATACTTTTAGCCGAACAAAAACTGAGCATATAAAACTTATAGGATATATAGCCTCAAATTCTTTTATTTATTTATTTATTTTTAACTTTTTTTTATTTCAGAATATTACAGGGGTACAAACATTTAGGTTACATATATCGCCTTTGCACCGTGAGAGTCAGAGCCACAAGTGTGCCCATCCCCCAGACAGTGGACACCGCACCCATTAGGTGTGAATATACCCATCCCCTCCTCCCCCCACCCACCTGCCCTACACTGATGAATGTTACTTCCATATGTGAACATCTGTTGATCAATTAGTACCAATTTGATGGTGAATATATGTGGTGCTTGTTTTTCCATTCTTGTCATACTTTTCACTTAGGAGAATAGGCTCCAGCACCATCCAGGATAATACAAAAGGTGTTAGTTCACCGTTGTTTTTTGAGATAGCCTTAAATTCTTACATTAGAAAAAGACAGAGGCTGAAAATGAATGACTTAAGCTTTCAATTTAATGAGTTAGAAAATGAACAACAGCTTTTTTTCCTAAAACAAATTAAGAATCAGATAATAAAGAGTAGAAATTAATGAAATGAAAACACATTCAGCCAGTGGGATCAACAAAACCTGAAATTAGTTCTTTTAAAAGACCTATAAAAGGTCAAAGACAAATTTCTCAAAGTGTAATCAGTTAAAAATTAAAAAGAAAAAGCAAAAATAAATGATATTATAAAGAAAAAAGGGGTACATGCTTACAGGTTAAGTAGAGATTTAAAAAATAAAAGGATACTATGAACAACTCTATGCTAATAAATTGTGAAATCTTAGATGAAATGTACCCGCTTTTAAGAATTATACCTTACCCGAAGTGACTTCAAGAAATGTGGAAAGCCAAAATAGTCCTGTAACCATTAAAGAATCAAATATTTAGTTAAAATCTTCTCATAAGAAAGCACTAGACCTACATGTTTTCAACTGACCTCTGACCTTTCAAATAAAAATCATTCAAACTTACACAATCTTCCAGAGAATAGAAAAAGAAAGAATACCTCCGAACTCAGCAACGTACATACATCTATATCAAACCCTTAAGAGTCAAACTGGCAAAGACAGCAAGAGAAAGTAAAAGTACCATTTGATCTCATTCATGAACATTAATACAAAATCCTAAATAAAACCTCAGCAAACTGCATACAACAGTGTATAGCAAAAAAAAAAAGAAAGAAAGAAAGAAAGAAAATACATCATGACCAAGGAAGGCATCTAAAGAAGGCAAGCATGGTTTAACGTTAGGGGGAAAATCTGTAAGTGTTATTTAGCGTATTAGCAGAAAGGAGAAAAAAACATGATCATCTCAACAGCTTTTTTAAAAATTCAGTTGACTCATTCATGGGTGCAATAAAAAGAAAAAAACTTCTTAGCAAAATTGGAATAGAAGGAAAATCCTTAACATGGTAAAGAGTGTCTATCCAGAACATGCAGCAAATACCATTCTTCCTAGTGATATACTAGAAGCATTTTCTTTAAAATCAGAACAATACAATTTAATATTTTGGTGGAGGTCAGAGTCCCCACAACAAGAACAGAAAAGAAATACAAAGTGTAAGCATTGGAAAGGAAGAAATAAAACTACCTTCACTCATCTTAATGACATGATTGTCTACACAGAAAATTCAAAATAATTTACAGGTAAATTATTAGAAATAATAGGAGAGTTTGGGAAAGTGACTATAAAATCAATATATAAAAATAAAGTTGCATTTCTAATACAAAAAAAGTTAGAAAAGGTATCGTTTAGCAACAAAGATATAAGGTACATAGAAATAAAAATTACCAAATTATATAAGATCTCTATGAAAAAACTACTTTATTGAGCAACATTAAAGATTTGAATGGAGTTTACACTAATATATTAAATTCAATATAGTCAAGATATCAGTTCTGTCTAAACTGATTCATAAGTTAATGTGATTCTAGTGAAAAATCCCAACAGAATTTTTGAGGAATTTGACTTAAGTCTAAATTTTATATGGAAAAGCAAAGAACCTACAATAGCCAAGAGACTCCTAAAGAAGAATAAGGTGGATGAATTTGCTTTGTCAGAAAACAAGATTTGTTATAAAGCTTTAGGATTTAAGAAAATGTGATATTGGCAGAGGAATAGTCAGCTTGACCAAGGAACAAAATATTTTGTTTTGAAGTACCTAAATATGTGATAAAACTTTTTTTCCAAAGCAAAGGAATGATGAATATAAAATTTAGGATAATGATTCTCTCTGGGGCAGGGAGTTTGAGATTATAGTTAGTATAGGTTCATGAAGCATTTATATTATTATGCTTCATAAGTCACATATGTATTTATACATATTTTATATGTAATATATTAGTTCAATTCTAGGGCTGCCATAAAGAAGACCACAGACTGGGTGGCTTAAAGAACAGATATTTTCTTCTCTCACGGTTCTGAAGACTGGAAGTCCAGGATCAAGGTGCTGGCAGGTTTGGTTTCTCCTGAGGCCTGTTTCCCTGGCTTGTAGACAGCCACCTTCTCGGTGTGTCCTCACATGGCCTTTCCCCTGTGTGTGGGCACCCATGCTGTCTGCTCCTGTTTTTTATGAGGATACTAGTCCTATTGGATTAGGATCAAGCCATGATGACTTCATTTAACCTTAATTACCTCCTTAAAGTCCGTGTCTCCAAATATAGGCACTTTGTGGGTAAAGACTTCAACATATGAATTTTGAGGTTACTCAGTTTAGTCTATAACAATAATTTTTAATTAAAATCTTAAATAGAACATGCATCCCCCACACTTATCCTTTTTGGTGTCCCAAAGTTCTTAATATTAACTCCTTTTGGAATTTCTTTTTAAGAAAAGCAATTAAAAGGGCCTTTACAGGACAGGAATGGTAACATCATGTAACAGGCATATTCACAAATCACTCTGCATAAGTCTGAAGTCTACGTTTCAAGCCAGTGAATTGAAACACCCAGAACTTTTAAATAAACCTTGTAATGGAAGAGACAAGGAAATGTTCTGAGGTTTCTGAATATTTTCTTTAATCTTAGATAGTCTCAAATTATATTTCAAGGTGTTTTTTTTTTTCTTCCATAAAGGGCTTAGAAAGATGTTGATTATTTTTTAGATGTTGTAGAAAACAATGTTAAAGAACAGTACTAACTAGGGAAAAGATACATACCTAAAAATAGCTTTATCACATGAGTTTATATTTTAGCACACAAACAAAAAAAATTGCAGGTTTAATTTACAGCTGCTATATTTTTAACATTTTCTTGCTTTACTCAGACTTAATGACTCAGTGATTTAATATTTGCACCAAATACTAGGGATTTTAGCAAATACCAGGATGCTTTCATGTAATTTATACTATTTAAACCTTTTTCCTGCCTGAATGTAATGTTTGACTTTAGAATACTTTTCTTTTGACATCATGTATTTCACAAGTAATGTACTTTGGGAGTTACCTAAAACAAGGAACAGGTTTCTTACCAGCAGACAGCATTCCCATCCAGTATGTTCATCTTCCTGATTTTAGAAAGCATGTAAGAATTAATGGAAGCTTCCAGATGTTTTTACAATATGCATATTTCAATTCTGTATCTTGTCAAAGCTTAAGAGCCTGAAAGCTAATAGATATGTTGATAAAGTTGTCAGATAAAAGCAAATATTTACAAATTATTGTTCTGAAAACAGATAAGTTAATATTCATTTGTCTTAGGTTTTACATTTTTGTTCAAGGGATAAAGATATACAACATGTATTCTATAAAAGGATATTTCTGTTGACCTTTATATGTATCCACTTTTTTTTCTGTTCTCTCTGACTTGTATTGAATTATTAGAAAACAAATGGAACACTTGATAATTTTTTGTTGTAGCTTACCTCATAGTCTGGTATAGTACATTATGTAAATTTCTGTTTTACTTTTTTCTCACAAAGTAGAAATTATTTAATTGTTTATTTCTGAATATGAGTAGTGTTACTTATTGCAAATGTCTGTTTTTCTAAGTAACATAGACAAAGTTCATATTAGAATAGGGTGTTTGGAAGACATGCTATCACATTTCATTATTGCCATAGTTATTTCTGGAATAACAATGTAGATAATATACAGTAACATAGCATGAATCCAAATTCTAAATCTTTGTTACAGGGTTTGATTGGTTTTTATAACAAAATCAACTGAGGAACTACCAAATACTCTATTTCTTTTTGGTATTATACAGTACATCAGAGTTTTTCAATATGTTGTATCTAGTCTTCCACTTCTATCAAAATTACCTAGAGATGCTTGTTAAAAGTACAGATGCCTAAATGCTTCTCTAGACCTAGTCAATCAGAATATTTTCAGTTTATCCTGGAGGTCTACATTTTCGCAAGCAATGCCGGTGATTCTTATGCACTGTACAGTTTAAGAACCACTAATGTACACCATAGGCTGAGTACTATACAGCTTTGTTCCTTGCCTTTTTTTGGCGTGTTTCATTTTCCAAATTACTTCTTAAAAACATTATACCTGACAATTCTTTTATGCCTTGGTTTAAATCAAATAGCAACTTAAACCAAGGAGGGCGAGCCTCAGCGGTAGCTCTGTGCTAAATGGCCTTCTCTACTCCAGTTTACCTGAGGAGCTTCTCTCCATCCTTTACAACCTGTTACTACCCTGTGTTTGTCTTCATCAGGCCTAGAGTGTAAACAGCATTCATAAAATCCAACCCATGTTTATTTGTTGCAGTGAGATTTATTATTCTCTATCAAGAATATTTTACTTTAAGAAATATTTTGTCCTTTAGTAACTTAGGGTATAATAGTTACAATGAAAGATTCACTTTCATTCCTTTATTCAATGTAATTGCAAATTGGAGATGTTTAAAAAAATTCACTATCCTTCAGTCTCTTAAGTATAGCCTGTAATTCTCTGCTAGGAGTTACAGTTATTTCTTTTCTGAATTTCTGGAATTTAGTTAGTTCCAGAAACATTATAGACTACAGGCCTTTTGATATTCCCTTTGTTGTATAGAGCCCAAGGGAGCTAAAGATAAAGGCCTTCTAACAAATTATTCAGCTCTCATTCTTGTGAGAGTTTCTGGATAAAGGAAAAAAGGAACTACTAGCATATTTTAGAGAAATTGAAAAGTAGTTTGGCAATCCTATGGGAAAGTATTTCTATGTAATCTTTTAAATTTATGTCCAGTCGATCTGTTTTCTATAGATTGCAGAATCTCTTCTTCAACCTCCTATGATATTAATATGAAGAAATAAATCACTTCCAGTAGTCAACAGTCTGAAATTAAGGAAATTAAATGGTATATTGCTTAGACTTCTCTGTTCCCCTAACTAGTTAGAATAACAAAATACTAAAGTGACATAGTCCATAACTGACACTTTTCCAAAGACATCTCTCACCTTATATCTTCACAGATTATCAGGGAGTTGATGTTGAAACCATATTGAGAAACAGATTGTGCACCCCCAAGATCAAAAAGAACAAACTGCTGATTTCATTGGTTCCCGTGCACCAATGCTAGAAACCAGTGCTTCTGAATTATCCTAACTCAAATTAACCAGATGTACCAGATTTGAGAGGCCAACAGCAGACATCTCCTTGACCGTGGCTTTGGTCTCTTCTCACTTTTATCCTGGTTCAGGAAGTCTCATATGAGCCTCAAGTTCACCAACTCTAATAAAGTACAGGCTTTTCCCAGATGAACTTCGGATAGAGCAGATGTGCTTGATGTTCATGTTCAACTGGAACACACCTGAGGGATTACTAGTAGTGATGCAAGGAGACTGGCAAATCGAGAGTAAGAAGACGACTAACTGACAATCACTGAGGATACATTGTAATTTTGAATTGGAAGGAAAAGGTCATGCTTATAACTAAGGTAGACATTTAGGCAATGTTAACATAATTGCTTTCTCATATGTTATTTACACTTTTTACTAGTTTATGTTACGTATTTCTGATTTAAGACTTAAAATTGCTGGTGTGGTGGCTCAAGTCTGTAATCCTAGCACTGTGGGAGGCCGAGGCAAGAGGATGGCTTGAGGCCAGAAGTTCAAGGCCAGCCTGGTCAACATAGCAAAGACCTTGTGTTTACCAAAAAAAAAAAGGATTTATAAATAGCAACTGCATTTTTGCAATCAGTAAGCATGTGGAGTCCTCTTCTTGTTTTCTGACATCCTAATTTCACTGTGTGGCTGAATTGTGGTAATATTTTGTGGTATTATTTTAATCTTGTGTTGAAATCAAGAGTATATTCACCTCATAAATAACTTGGGTAGCTTTTTCTCTTTTTATATTTTCTGGAATAACTTGAAATAGGAATTAACTATACTTGGAAAATTTGGTAGAACCTACTATCAAAGTCATCCTGGGGTTTCTTGAGAGGGGTGGTCTTCAAATTACTTCAATTTTTTATTATTTATTTAAGTTCTTTATTTCTTCTTGTAACAATTTTGATAGTTTATGCTTTTCTGGGAATTTATGCATTTCATCTCTGTTTTCAAATATTTTTGTATGTAGTTGTTCATAATAACCATTCTTATGTTCCTTAATCTCTGCAGTGTCTGCAGTTATTTCCCCTTTTTCATTCCATAGTGTATTTGTACATTCTCTCTGTTATCTTTTTTCAGTCTCAACAGAAGTCTGTTTATTTTACTCATCTTTTCAAATAATTAGCTTTTGGGCTGTTCTTTATTGTTATTATTGTCACTGTTAATATTGTTCTCTATGTCATTCTGTCATTATTATTTCTTTCCTTCTTAAGCTTGCTCTGTGACTTTTTTCTAACTTCTTTATTTGTATGCTTAACTCACAAAATTTTCACCTTTTTTGTTTCTTTTTTTTTATTTCTGCATATTATGGGGGTACAAATGTTTAGGTTACATTGCCCTTGTCCCACCCCAGTCAGAGCTTCAAGCGTGTCTATCCCCCAGACAATGCGCATCGCAATCACTATGTTCGTATATACCCATCCCCTTCTCCCCCCTCCCATCTGCCCAACGCCCGATAAATGTTATTCCTATATGTGCACTTAGGTGTTGATCTATGAAACGTATTTGCTGGTGAGTACATGCGGTGTTTATTTTTCCATTCTTGTGATACTTCACTTAGTAGAATGGGTTCCAGCTCTATCCAGGAAAATACAAGAGGTGCTATATCACCATTGTTTCTTATAGCTAAATAGTACTCCATGGTATACATATACCACATTTTATTAATCCACTCATGTATCGATGGGCACTTGGGTTGTTTCCACATCTTTGCAATTGTGAATTGTGCCGCTATAAACATTCGAGTGCAGGTGTCTTTTTTATAGAATGTCTCTTGTTCTTTTGGTAGATGCCCAGTAATGGGATTGCTGGATCAAATGGTAGATCTACTTGTATCTCTCTAAGGTATCTCCATATTGCTTTCCACAGAGGTTGCACTAGTTTGCAGTCCCATCAGCAGTGTATGAGTGTTCCTATCTTTCCGCATCCATGCCAACATTTATTGTTTTGTGACTTTTTGGTAAAGGCCAATCTCACTGGAGATAAGTGATATCTCATTGTGGTTTTGATTTGCATTTCCCTGATGATTAGAGATGTTGAGCATTTTTCATATGTTTCTTGGCCATTATTCTGTCTTCTTTTGAAAAGTTTCTGTTCATGTCCTTTGCCCACTTTTCGATGGGGTTGTTTGATTTTTTCTTGCTGATTTTCCTGAGTTCTAAGTAGATTCTGGTTATCAGCCCTTTATCAGATGTGTAGCAGGCAAAAATTTTCTCCCATTCTGTAGGTTGTCTGTTTGCTCTCGTGACAGTTTCTTTGGCTGTGCAGAAGCTTTTTAATTTGATCAGGTCCTTTTTTGTTTCTTGATAAATATATTTGAGCTTTTAACTTTCTTCCATCTCGTGCATCAGCATCTGTCCTTACTTTCTTTCCTAAGATTACTGGAGATTAGGTTTTCTATTCCTGTTTAAGGCCAACTTTTTCCACTTTGACTTTTCCTTTCCTGTCTCCTCCGTGGCCTTGTTTTTAGTCCTAGTCTTAGTGTTGGAGTTCGGGATGTGAGGAGCAGAAAACCTATTCATGCTAAAAGAAAAGAGGAGTTACTGTAAGAAGACCAGTGAACCATGACTGGAAAGCTATCAGATACCAGAGCAGTTCTCTCTCTCTCTCTCTCTCTCTCTCTCTCTCTCTCTCTCTCTCTCTCTCTCTCCCCCCCTCCTTAGGGACACATCTCTCATGGAGCCTGTGCCTCTCTCCACACATACTTGCCCTGTTCTGCTTTCTCTAAAAGCTAATTTCCTCATGTTCTGCCTTACTAATGCCTTCTTTAGCCACTCATAGTTTTTGTTTTGTCTAACTTCATCATTAACGTGGCTCATTACTGCTGCACTGTCCTTTTTTTATACCCCACCCTTACATCTCAGTTTCTACCACTAACCAGCCAATTACTTCCATATTTCCTAGTTCATATTCCTAATAAAGAGAATCTAATTGGCTCAAGTCATCTTTTCATACTAGGTAATAGATCATTAACCAACCTATATACCTACCATTTGTCAGTCACCTGTATTGAAGGGTGAGGAATCGCACCATATAAGCCATGCCATCATGGGCAAGGGCTGTGGGCTAGGCATTTCCCCTTAGAGACGTACTGGTAGAGCAGGCCTCAGCACTCTAATAGGCCTGTCATTCTTATCCAGTTTCACTCCATTAGTTCTTTCACCTCATACCTTAATTTTGTCTTGTCGCTCTAAACAAAAATCCTCTTTCGATCCTGTTTTTGGCTTGCTATTTAATATTTTAACTCATTCTTCTTTTTACCTCATCCATTGTTCTCAAAAGAGTAATATTTGCTGTGTTCACATCCTCATCGCTCATTAACTTTTCATCCCATTAAAGTTGGGCTTCCTTTTGTATTGTATTCCTGGAACTGCTCTTACCAAGGGCATCAGTGATCTTCTAATTGTCACATCTAGTGGACATTTTTCGTCCTTATTTCACTGCCTTTTCTTTTTTAAAAAATAGTTTAATGTATTTTAATAGCAAACTTACAGGAACAGCACAGAAGACTGACAACATTTAAAACATATACTTGCATGCAGGACAACGGAGTTAGGAAAGTACAGTGAATGGATGGATTCTACTATATGATAAAAACGCTACAAACGTTATTCAGTTGCTATCAATAAGAAATTTCCTTGTTTTTTAAAAGTCCCAATGCTAGCATTTTCTAGAAAAACTTAACAGGTTTATTTATAATTGTTACAAAGTTCAACAGCTGAAGCTTGTTCACTGAAACATTTTGACTTGTATTAATGCTTTACGTCCTTGCATTTATATTAAAAATTAGCATACAAATGAAAATGGAAAAACTGCCAAAATCTGATTTCTGTCCCCTATTTTTCAATCATATACGTAGGTACCTTTTGACCCCATGGCAAAAAAATCTATGTAACGTTCAGAACTACCAATAACGGAAGAGAAAAAATTTTTTTGAGATGGGATGTTTCCCATCACAGTGGATTCTTAAGCACTTACACATATGCAATGTGCTAGCTGGATGTCTTTTAGCATATTGTTGCATGTTTGGCATGGATAGCACACACATTGGTGCCTTCATAAAGGCCAGCCAGATAGGCCTCGCTTGCCTCCTGTAAAGCACCGACAGCTGCACTCTGGAAGTGCAGATCTGTTTTGAAGTCCTGAACAATTTTTCACAGCAGACGCTGGAAAGGAAGTTTGTAAATCAGAAGTTCAGGAGACTTCTGATAACTTCTGATTTCACCAGTACCACAATACCCAGGCCTGTGACTATGAGGTTTCTTAACACCTCCAATAGAAGACGCACTCTTACGAGCGGCTTTTGTAGCTAGATGCTTCCTGGGTGCTTTCCTTCCAGTGTATTTGTGGGCAGTCGGCTTTTTAGGAACCATGGTCTAAGAACCGTGTTATAGAGACCTCCTTATATACGCGGCTTCTTCAGCTGGAGTTCAGCCAGTTATAGGTGGCACTGGCAACCACGGCACCAATGTGGCTATGGACACAATTGCATTGCCCTTTTCTCATCATCTAACATGCATGAAAACTGTTTTCTAGAAATGTTCTACCCCTTAGGTTTCTATGAACCCACTATGCTGCTTGTAACCTCTGGCTATTCTTGCTTTTTTTCCTTTTGTAGGTTTGTTCTATGCTGCTCACGTAAATGTTCATATTCCTCAGATTACATAATTACCTACTACTCTTTTTCTCTGTGTACTCTCCGCTTTTGTAGCTTGAACTATCACATTATAAGCTGTTTGCATTTCCAGCCTAGACTTCCCCACTGAACTTAAGATTCATATAGCCATGGGTGGTCTTTGAGCATCTCAAAGTCAACAAGTCCTAAACTGAGTTTATTATTCCCAATCCCAAATCTGTACCTCCTATATTTTTTGTTTCGTTTGTTGGTTTAGCCATTCACCAGTCAGGCAAACTAGAAGTATGGAAATCTTCATAGTCCAGGGTTGGAAAACATATGACACACATGCTACTATTTCCCCATCCTGTGCTCGGAACAGATATAGGACTCCTGAACACCCATGCTGTGGCTACCTCATTCCATTCTCAGAATAGGCACATGTCGTTCATTACCAGTCCTAATGAGGTGGGATGACACCACAGAATTTTTTTACTTGGTGTTTCAGGCAACCACTGTCAATCAATTAGGTTGGGGCCCTGCTTATTTCCATTTTCCTCTTTGTGTGGTCACCTTTAGAACTACATCAAAGAGCTTTCTTGCCTGCTGGATTCCAGTTGGGCTTGGCCCATTGAGAGCCATTTGGAAAAGACCAAAAAGTGGAAGGAGAGTAAGATTGGGGTAATCTTACAGGATTGCCACTGACTGGCTACATCCCTTTACTGAAGGGCACAACTGCTGTCAACACCCAGAAAGTATTCTTTTCTGGCTTAGGTGTAATAATAGCAATAACCCCAATATTGCTAGCCCTGGGGTCATACAATATCCTATGTCAGTTTCCCTGAATATTGCCCATATCTGTGTAGATAAACTCTTATGCAAATTGCCCAGTTTAAGTGTACTGTCTTGTTTTCTGCCAGGATCCTGACTCATAGCATGTAAGTTAAAACTTATCCCTTTCCTAGACTCTTTACACTGTCTTCAAGCCCAACATAGCCATATAATTACTAAGACTTGCTGATTTCAGATTCCAAATATTACTCAAGTGTATGCCTTCTTTCTATTCTCACTCTCAAAATCCTAGAGGCTCTCATTGTATCTCTATGAAATGAAAAAAATGTGTGAATAAAAATCAATTCAAGATGGATATCAGACTTAAACCTTAGGCATGAAACCTTAAGAATTCTAAAAGAAGATGTTGC
>RJWJ010022294.1:0-27013 GCA_004363605.1 Indri indri | reverse complement strand
GCCCACCAAATTTTGAACATTACTCAAATTGATTTCTGTTCCATCCACAGTGTCTACACTCCTCTCCCCAAGAATCTCAATAATGGTCAAGCATCCAGACCCACCATTCAGTCTATTTGCCCAATGATTTAATAAATTATTAATTATTAAAATATAATAATGGATATTAATATTAAATAGCAGTAAATAATAATAAAAAATTATTATTAACAATAAATCATTAATTAAGCTCATCGAATTCCAGAAAGGGGTTCTGAGAAGATCGCAAAACAACAGATCTCCTTCCGCCAGATCTTTAGTCCGCTGCCACCTTTCCTCTGTCTCTCTCTATCCCCTTTTGTTTCTTTACAGCTGTAGCCAGATATCTCCCCAGAGATCCCTCCCCAGGCTGAGGCTCCATATGAGCTCAGATTCTATCCTCGTAGCAAGCTTATTCAGAAATGTTCCCAACAAAGAAAGCTTTCCCTTTAAGAAAAACTCTCGGTCTACCCAAAAAGAAAATTTGTTTTTCATCTCAGCTACACATCTTATCCATATTTGTCATGATCAGATCGATAATTTTGTACATGTTTGAAAAATACTTTTATTGATTATAATGGTCTTAAGTTATCTTGGTCCCTGATCAATTTCAGGTAACTTTAGAAGTCTTCTATTTTAGTTATCCTTGGTTGTGATTTGAATGACTTAATCGATTTGTGAGCTATTTTGATTTTCCTTTTGTCCTTTACAGAATTCTCTTCAAGTCAGAAAAGGAGAAAAGATTGTGTGAAAGTCATCTCTTACTTAAGAAATATTTCTGTAAAATAAGGGAGGTGTTATTTTTTGAAAACTGAAAATATCAAAATTTACCTTTGAGTTTGATTATTAGGATCTTATAGTAATAGGACTATATGATTGGAATGAATGAGAAACTAGAGGTCTTTGTAAATTGAGATATTTCTGACTACTGAAAATGCTGTACATTTTAATAAGTGCCTCTTGCCAGCATTTAAAAGAATATAAGCATGACACATTTCGTCTAACACTCTAATTGCAATCTCAGAAAGTATTTCCTTTAAGAACCTGAGAATAGTAGGAAATCTATTTAGCAAAGACTGTATTTTGTAAACCCCAATGCACTAATAAATGAGAATTCCTCTAGTGATAAGATAAAATGTTTCATCATAAACAAATACCCACATTTTGTGCAGTAGAGATGGTCTGTTATCCCTGGGGGGAGGCTGACAATATCTGGACTATTTCATTACTCCTCTGAAGTGGAATTTGACCATAAAGTAAAAGGACGTATTTTTGGCCTTTTAATTACCCAGGATTTAAACATAGGTATGATACAATGACAAGCCAATTGGAGATGTGTTTGGCCTTCTAAATCCCTTTCAAATCCTTGTCCCAGGGCCAGAAGCCAGTACCTAAAAAGGAAGTCGGCACAGGCAACACAAACACTGCCCGCTGAGCCTGGGCACAGTCTGCTTCTGCAAAGATTGTGTAAACGTACTTCGCGGACATTTCTGCTCAGTAGTAGACAAGAGCATAAAATACATTGAAGTGTGTTATCTCCGTTTTGGGAGGCAGCTTAGAAAAAGGAACGGAACTCTGAACTGGAGGTCAGGGATCTGAGTTAGAGCTGCAGCCACACGATGGACCGTATGCACGGCCTGCGCCAAGTCATTTCTGAGTTTCAGGTGCCAGTTGCTTCATCTGTAAATATGGGTGAAACTATTTGCCCTGTTATTGAACTGCACATTCTCCAGGGATGGTTCACATCTTGTTCTTCCTTCACATCACAGCTGTGCCTGGCCCATTGCTCTCTAAAGGCTTTTTGAGGAATTAAGATAGGCGTGTCGTGGGGAATACAGTAAAAGCTTGTTTCTTTGGAACAAGCTCCAAAGAAAATGTGCAATTATTAATGCAACTATAATTTAATCATACATTCTGCATTATTGAAGATGCATTATTTATTCCACAACTCACACAAACACAGACACCATGTTATATGAAACCTTCCTCTACGATGGGTTTGCTTATTCTATAGCTCCCCTCACATTTCTCTATGGCCAGAGAATTTCACATTTACCTATTTTGTTCTGTATGTCAGCCAAAGCTGGAGTGACCCTGTATCCCAGTTTGCCAGAGACCTCTGCAGTTTACCTGTGTTGTCCTGGCATAATTATTAATAGCATAATTATTAATAGCACCCCCTTCCATTGACAGCCATGCCCACTTTGGGTGATAAATTGCATGGTCACCCTATTTAAACATAAATGATGATGTTCCATTATGTTCTTTATGAAGGAGAGGCAATACATAAAACCAGAGAAATGTATATATCTCTTCAAGGTTTTAAGCCTTGCTCTTTAGAGTTCTCTGATATCATTTAGGTAACTCATCTGTATACAGCTAACTAGCAATGCTTACAAAATCAGGAGATGTCTCTTTCAAGGCCTTCGTTTGCTGACTTAGAACCGCTTTTTGCTTGCGCACAGGAAATCTAGTCTTCTACCCGTCTTCCGATTCTGGAACTTTGGGGAATTTCCAGCATCTGCAATTCATTCACTCAGTAATATTCACAGGACAAGCATAGCTAGCATGACTTAAGCTCTTGGGTGTGGAATGGTGAGCAAGAACGGACAGTGTTGGCCCACATGAAGCTCCCTGTCTAAAGGGAGAAACGGATATTACTAATTTTACAAAACTAAAGCAGAACCTCTGACTCTGTATCTCATATTGCTTTAAATAAGAGGTGGAGGTGTAGAGTGCTCTGAGGACCCATAATCAGGGGAGTTGAGCTGGCCAAGGATGCTCAGGAAAAGTTTTTCTGTGGAAGTTCCAACTGAGCTGAGATCAGAAAGACAAATCAGAATGACCTAGACGAGGAGATGAGCAGAGGCAGGAGACAGCTTGTGCCAAGGCCCTGTAGAAGGCAGCCTGGGCACAAGACTGGGAGGGAACAGAAAAGACAGAATTTGCGCAAGCACGTAGCACAACAGGCAGGGAAAACCTTGCAGGAAATGAGGCTGCAGAGATAGCTCAAAAGGTAGGGAAGAAACTCAAGGGTTTTAAGCCAGAAGTGATATGATTAGAATTGGACTTGGAAAATATCAGCTCAGCCAACTTTTGGAGAATAGATTGAGAGGCAGGAGAACTGGGGGTGGTGGGAGAGGGGTAGGTAGGTGACAAGGAAGGAGGCGAAATTTGGTGAGTTTGGGGTTTGAGGTGCCTGCTGTCTTGAGCCATCTGAATGGACAGCTGTGTGAAGGTAACTACAACACGTGGAAGAGGTGTGAGAGAGAGAGGGCTTTGTGAGCCATCGGGATTTTGCCAATAGTTTAAGCCATTAACTATGGAGTAAGCCCCCAAAGTGTAAGGTATTGCATGCATGGGAAAGAGAAAAACACTGGAGAACACTGGGGAAGAACTTGTTAAGAGGTGAGCGGGCAAGTGAAAAGTCCCTGAGATGGACACTCAGAAGAAATGACCAGCGAGGTAAGAGGAAATTCAGGAAATGATGATGTCGTAAAGCCAGGGCAAGACAGAATTACAAAAAGGGAGCAGCCCCAGAATCGAATACCACAGATTAAGTTAGCAAAACCTGAAAAGTATCCATTCGATTTATCAACTAGGAGGTTACTGATTACCTTGGAAATATCAGCTTCAATGAGGAACTGGTAAGGACTGAAGGCGGATTTAGATTGGTTAGGAGCAAATGATTGACTGAGTACACGCTGCGTTTTTTAAGTAGTTAAAACATAAAAGTAAAAATAGAGGGCAACATAACTAAAAGAGGAAGAAGGCTACATGCAAGAATTTTCGTGAATGTTTTTGTTTTGTTTTGAGCAGGCAGTGGTATTCCGACAAAAAGGTTGGGGTTGAGGGGTAATATTAATAAAAGTTCTGATATGTAGATTGTGCAGATGACTGTGTTATAAATACCCCCACCATGGCTAAAGTGAGGGTGTCAAGGTGATGTTACTGGATGCAGATTTGAGAAGCAATATCTAGAATCAGCTACCAGCCCCAGCACGTCACTGCAGAGAAGCCAATGGAATGGGACAGTTGGAAGGTTTGTGTGAGAATTGGGATAACTAACAGAGCAGATAAAGGGAGAGAAGATAGGATCCAGAATGAAGGTGGAAAGATTAGCGATGGATAAGAGAAAAGACACCACTTCCACTGAGTTGGGTGGTAAAGAATTAGGCTGGAATAAATTCATAGAGAGGAAAGGAAATTGAATGAATTCTCACTTCATGGGCTACTTTCCCTGTAAATTAGGACACTAGGGCTTTGCTGAGAGTGAGGAAGTGGTGGTTGGTACACAATGTTGGGTTGGAAGGAACAGTTAAAGTTTTAAGGAAAAGGAGATGTGGAAGGAAAGTTGGACAGTGTTGAGGTCCCAGTGATGCTGAAGACCACAGCTTTCTACCAGCACCAATCTACAGAGTCAAGTGGATTTATCCAGAACTTAGCAGCACAGGTATAGGATTGCATTGTTCATGGGTTGAAATATTGAAGGCATGGGGATGGCAAGAATTCAGGGGAGCAGTGGGTATTGCCAAGAGGATGTTTCAAGTGATAGGCTGTGATGTCTAGGTTAAAAAGAGAGAAGGAAATAGAGCCAAAAGAAGCTTTTAAAAGTAAAGAAAATGTTACTTTTAAGAGATTCGAGGTCTAAATGAGGCTGTATTAATAGAACAGATGTGGTGGAAATAAGTTGAAAGAGCTGAAAAGATACCAGATGCTGGAGAGAGAATAATATCACAGGGTGAACAAGCACAACAGTCGTACAGTTTCAGGTGTCCATGAATGTGACTGGCTGAAAGCCAAGTGGAGGTTAAGACCATCACAATGAGTAATCAGGGCACCATAAAGCAGGATGTTGGGTGATAATTCCAAAGGACATTGAAGTCATCCAGGATTTTGGGTCGGATATTAAGACTTTAAACCACGTACTAAAGTTTTTGTTAAATGTAGACGGTCTCCCTGGGATGCCAGCCATTCATAGGGAGACATGGAGTATATAGCTGAACAATGTGGGTGTCAGAACAGAGCCTTTTTTTCAGGGGAGTGAAGAAATAATATTTTCAAGTCGGTAATGAAGAAAACTAACAAGTGGGTCCTCAGATAGAGGGATTAAAAGAATAAGAGGAAGAGGGGAAGATGGAGAAGGAGAGGGAAGAAGAGAAGAACTTGCACTTTAGAAAATATTGAAAGATGCAGGGAAGAGCCCAAATGCAGCTACAGTAGGGAGGAGAATGTAGCTGTCTCTGAGGATAAAAATATGCAAGAAGGTTTTGGGTTATTTGTATGTGCATGTGTTTGGCTTGGTTTAGATTTATTAGTTTGCTTTGATTTTAACCATGCATGCAAACGTATTGGAAGAATATGTATTCTAGAAGATGCTGATGGGATGACATTTGAAGGGACAATAATTGAAATGTCTTCAGTGCCGGAAAAGCATAGGTATTCTTAATCGCTTTTGGTTTTTGCATGAGAAGAGGTACCAAGAACACATCTTCCAAAAAAGGAAAAGTTCAAGTATAAGATCCAAGTTGAAATGTGAGCTTCTCAGATAGTATTTTTGGATTCATTTCTCAACTGCAAAAGATTGGGATCCCGAATACAGCTTATGGGTGTGTTAAAACTGTACCCTGGCAGAGGAAGTAGCCTTGAGTGGTTACACTGGCCTTGAAAGCAACCAGTTGTGTTGACTTTCTTAGGCTGGTACCAGGAACGCATATAACAGATCCTGTTGAGTAACAAGAGCCTTGGTGAACTTTAACAGTGCCGCAGAGGGAAACGGGGACCATTTCTTTAGCAGAAATTGAAATATTAGTGTTTTTTAACAGACGATTCCATCACCGTTGGAAAATGTTTATGTTAGTGGGTAATGACTAATGTGGTTGTTGATGGTTATGAATTGGTTGGGGATTGGAATTAACATTTCTTCATATCTGGGCATTAACCTATGTGATAAAGTCTTTCTGTGGCAAAAATGTGGGGGTGGGGTCACTTTTTTAAGGTATGGCTTACTTTTTTATCCTCCCTGTCATTTCTGGCTTAAACATTGTCCAGGAAATTCACGCATACTGAAAAAAGAGCTGGCTCCCTTATGTAGGTTTTATCCTTCCTCCTCTAGAACTGACATTCCTCAAGACCATGTCCTCAAGTGGCATGTCCTGCTCTAGCTAAATGGTAGTAACATTTGTTTTACTACAGCACTTCATCAAGTGACCTCATTTTGTGCCATATTGGTTTATAGAGAGTAGCATAGATGCAACTGGATAGGAAAGTTGAGTTTTCTGTATTTCTGCTTCATTGAAAACATGATTTTGTTTACTGACAAGTAAATGGTATAGGTGTAGGGAAAGAATGGTGACCACCATATTATTTTGCCAGAATCCTCATGTTACAGTATCAAAAAATGCCAATAAAGATGACAGTGTGTGTTATAACATCCCTTACAAATAATAGCAAAGCTCTAATCAACTGATACATACACACATTTAGGACTGAAATGCAACCCACGAGGGTGAAACATGACAAGCGGTTCATTGAACACTGCACAGAAGGTAAATGAAGTGTATATTTTCCAATCACAACTGGAATTTTAAGTGAGTGAAATGGAATAAACTCAGTTTGGAATTTGAAATAAATTCAGCATGGAATGTGTCTCAGAGACCAAGGTTTACACAAGAGCTACACAAACCTCTCAGCATGAAACATGACACAAGGTGAAATTTTCCTGGCATCTTAAAGTTAGATACAGACTTCTGAAGGACCCGGGCACAGACGTTTCAAGAGCTATTTGTTTCTAATTGGGGAAGGAGATGCAGACGTTTATATAATTCTCCGGGTTGGGAGTAATATTCCACCTGGTACATGGAGTTGTGCACACTTTCTCCCAGGTGGTATTTCTAGTTGAGTGTTACCGATAAAATATTTTCATCAAATTTCCATTCTTCTTTTTCTTGGATGCTTGTTTGCATAGTTGTAAGGAGTGTCATAGATCACATATAGTGAAAACTGATTAGTAAAAGTGAGACGTGGAGAAAGCACAAGGTAGTAATTCAGAAGGAACCACCAGTAGCAATTTACCTACCCTGTTGCCAAAGCTCTCTTCTTAAATTACAGATTCTCATAAACCAGTAACTTTGCAGGGGAGTCATAAAGAGACACAGACATTGTATGCAAAGCTGAAGAAGCAACTGGTAACTAACAATACATCTTTTTCTACGGTAAGTCACAAAAAAAGACTCTGAATGTGCAGAGTTGAAAAACTTAGAAGCTTAGAAATTCTGGGTTTAGTTAGGGCTCCACGAAGGTACAAGATGCTAGACTGGAAAAAGAAATCATCTGTTCATTAACACCCTGGAAAAGGGGGACTTAAGAATAGAAGAGAAACTTAAGGCATGTGAAGCTGTAGATTAGGGGTTCACAGGTAGAGCTTGAGTGTTCATGAAATAATGTAGACGTGGGTGGGCTCCAGAAATGCAGGGTATGTGACATTAGGAACCAGATTTGGTGGTTTGCTTGTTCTGAGAATATAGTTGGGGGCTTTGTGGGGGTGGAGGTGCTGGTCATGGTGGAGTTAGTCCCTTGTTCTGTGTGTTATACTTTTCCATTTTAAATAGTAGCTTGTGATCATTTAGCTCTCATTTGCATTCAGGTAAAACCAAGATAGCACCCTCTAATTCACCAAATATTTGTTTTCCTGGCAGTGTTACGGTTTCAGGGGGCAGTTCCACAGTGTTTACAGTTTCCACTGCTTGGAGCTTTCTGTATATTTATCCCTGGATTAGACTCAAAGTAAGCTGATTTTATCAAGCCACCGGGTAATTCTGACCATTTCATCTGGCGATTTTAGTACTGTATTGTTGCGGCTGACTTGTATACGTAAGGAATTACTGGGTCTTCAGCTCACAGATATGTCTTTTGATTATGAGCACACTTTCAGCATGTGTCCATTGAAGGTAAGGGGCCAAGAAAAATTGCGTGATCTACTTGAATGCCAGTTTTATTAAACGAAAGTGGGATTTCGGAGATGGCCTGGCTGTATCTTCTTAAACATAATTAGTAGAGCAGAGACTCAGTGTAGAAACAAGAAGTCTTTTGAACAACTGAACATTCAGATGAAGCAACCGTGTCCTTCAAACCACATCCTTCCTGCTGCCTGTGGGAAAGAGGTGATATTTGTGTTGTGGTCTGAGCACACGCAGAATAGATCTATGTGTATTTCCACAAATAAAAGGACATTGTGTATGTGTGTTTGGCACCTGAGATGGCAAGAGCAGTTAATTGCTTCTGAAAGCTTTGTTCCAACTCAAGGATCGGCAGGATTTTTAAGCACCAAACTAGGGACTGGGCACTAAAAATGCTCTTGCAGGAGACCTACGATAGCATTAAGTTTGAGGAGCAAAGCTAAGACTTGCAAACTGTGTTTTATCTGTATCTTTACTCATAATGGTTTGGGGAAAAGGATTTAACATGCTGAGTATCCTACACACTAATGAGTCATGTTGCAGCAACATTTTGAGATATTGTGTGTTGTTTCCATGAGAATAATCCAGAATATATAGAATATGAGCATAGGTTTTGCTAAAATTAAAAACTTTGCCCTATTTTATTTGCTTATACTGTTCACATCATGTTCTTATAGCCAGTGGCAACTTAATGATTTTGTCATTTATTCAGAGAAAGATTAGTGTCCTCCCTTCGAGAAAAACCCAAACAGTTAAAAAAATAAATAATTAAAAGATGTATTAAAAGTGAAGCTTGGGTTATTAAAATGAAATGGTAATTCTCTCATGCCACTCAGCTCCAGCCTTTCCACGCTGGAGACAGTTAGCAAATGAACAAAAAACTAAGTGTAAACGTATTTTAAATGCTACTGATATTTTCAAATGCTTAATCTCAAGCTTTAAGGGGTTTTATCTGTAAAGATTTGGGAATGTGTTTTTTTTTTCTTTTTTTATATTTTCTGTTAAGTTATTCTCCAGAGTTTTTAATATACAATGCATTAGCAGGAATGATTTAAAGAGAAGACAAAGTCTTAAGAACTATAATTCATGTTGAAAATCATGAGTATTGTTAGGTCTCTGCATGTAGGAGCAAAGTGGTCATCTCCTGAATATAATTAAAATAAAAACAAGCGTTAGCTCCTTATGTTGATTTAAATGCACTTTTTTCTGCATGAATTAAAAATTCCTTGTTTGAACAACTATGGCAGGGAGTATTTTGTTGAGAGGCAAGATGCATTTTTAAATTTATTTTTGCTTAATTCGCACTCAGATGAAATTGATTTGAAAGGAACAAATATTTATTTGAGCAAGGATCTCCATAAATTATTATAATACGAGAATTGCGATTTGCAAAATTTTGAATAACCATGATTTTATTCCAGTGATCCAATCAAAGAAGTGCTCAATTTAAGGATTAGAAATGTGTCAAAAGCCCAAACTGTGTGCAGCATAATGATACTTATTTCTCAGAAAACCCAGTGGGTTTTAGTTCCTTAAAAGTGATACAACCAAAGAGTACTTATCTAATTCTTTGAGTGAAATTCTCTGTAGAGGGAGAGCTGAATACAGAAGATGAGATCCTGACAGATGTAAAAGAAATGTCCTTCTCCAGTTCACCTTACAGTAGGAGTCACCTTCCCCCCCAGCTTAGGTAGAGCTGGTTAGATTGGAATCCAGGTATGGCAGGATCAAGTAGAATGAAACACGTTTAAATCATAGGCATGGCATTAAACCTATTGAGCAATCATTAATGTTTCAAGGCTTCTAAGACATAATAAAGAACGTGTGTCTCATGCATGATATAAACACATTTCGTTGATAGGGAATACAAGGTTTCAACCTTAAAGTAAGTCAAAGTACAAGTTTATATTTTAATGAAGTACAGAAGAAATGCCCTCCTAAAAGAGTGAAAAGGACTGAAAAATATCTTTTACATATTGTCAGTCCAAATGAAGAACATGTCATTGAAATGGCTCCTGAGTTGAAAATTCATCATGCAATAACCAATAGGTTTATCTTTTTACAGCATGGGGAGTAGGAAAGAAGTGCTAAGTATTAATATATAATCTAGTTGGGGATTATGTGCACTCGGTTGTATTCCGTTAGCTATTGAGTCAACCTGACTGAAACAAAGATACATTTCACAGGAAACAAAGATAGATTTCACAAGACATGCACTCATGAAACAGTTGAAGAAAAATACAAACAAAACAAAACAATATAAATGTTGCAGAAGATGAGTTGAGGGAAACAGATCTGACGTGGAAGATTAGCAGTACGGTGAAGTATTTTTTAAGATGCACCTTAAAAATAGGCAAAATTCATCCCAATGACAAAAGGCATTAGAGACCATGAAATCCCAGAAGAAAATGAAAAATAATTAATTTGACAGTTCACATTCGTCTTTTGGTTCAAGGAACAAGCATTTAGATACAGTGCAACTTATTTGATCTTCTCCTCCATAAATCATTCAGTTTCTTTAATGTTCTAGCCAAAGTCCATGCAGCAATGTAACTACTTGATTTCGTCAGGTGATTTATAAAGATGTAGTCACCTGGAAAATGCTAAAAGGATTGACTGAAACCGATTTTCTTCGACTCTTGTGAAATGTATCTTTGTTTCAGTCAGGTTGACTGATAGCAAACAAAACCTAAAGAACCTGACACATGTTTCTCAGTGCCCAGTGGCGTAGGTTACCATCCACTCACTCACATGTACTCAGTTGCGTGGACAGATGTTATTGCCGTCTCCCACCCCTCCATAGTATTATTTTTACCAGCTTACAAAATCTTTCCTCTTGCAGTTTAATAGTAAAAGGACACAAATAACACACTTTGAAGACTTAGATTCTAGTAGTAATGTCATTGCTCACTGGATTTGTGACTTTGGTTGTTATTTAACATATTTTAGTCTTAATTTTTCTTCATTGCATTATTATGCATTAAGCACACTGAGCAAAACAAATGCATTCTCTGCAGTGCCAATGTATCGGAATTAAGACTCTTCTTATCTTAAGGTATTAAGTGGAACTTCATACAAGTAATACATTTCATTTAGAGCTAAGTAATATTCAAGAGGAGTATTTATGATGATCATTGAACTGAATTCTTTCCTTGCCTGGGTGAGCTGTGCATTTATTATAAGAACATTCATAAATATGATTGTACTTTATTGAATATCATATTTCTTTTATCTTGGTTTCTTAAGTTTGAGCATATTCCAGGGTAGATATGAGCATATATCAATTAGAGAATGTAAAAAATTAAAAGGGAAATAAAGGTCAAGGTAGGATTGGTTGATCGTGTCATCACTATATTAATTTGTTTTGATTAAAGTACAATTCCTTGTTGAAGCATGTATTGCATCTAGATTAGCACTTGGAGTCAATGGAGACTAATGAATTTGCTCAATATCCTCTGCTTTCTATTTCTTATTTCCTCTGTGCAAGGTGAGAAATACTGTTGAGTTGGAATGTCAGTGATTTCTAAATCTGCTTTCACGGGGAAGAGGAAACTACTTCCATTTTTTAAGCCATGTACCAGGCATCAGCACTGAGTTACTTGCCAGAAATGCTAAATGCATGAAACAGTTCTGTTCAGTAAGCATAAAACCATGCCTAAATAATTTCTATACATACTCTATTATGAAGATAAAATAAAGAAAAAATAAATGCATTCTAAAGTATAATGAATTATAGCTTTAATTTTTAATATGTTAATGTCAATATTTTTCTTCGAAAGGTCAATCATCTATGTTATGTATAATAGAGATCATATGAACAGAATTAGATTATTCCTGATTTTAGACCAATGTTTTTGACTTTATCTTTAAAATAAATAATAGGTCAATATGGCCTGACAAATTCAACACTTAGGCACATGTCTATCAAGCTCCCATATGGCTATTATTAAGCTATACTACTGTAACTGATAATAATTTCTGTCATATATTGAACGATCCCTGTGTGCCAGACACTGCTTAGTACTTCATATGCTCCGACTCACCACACCGATCACTTGCAGGATGTAAGGTGATTAAATATAATCCCCATTCTTCGGGGCAAATTGCGCAGGATGTTTCTAGAACTAGATTGAGAGTTGCCGTGGCATAGATCGACGTGACTGGCCCAGGGCTGAAAGGGTTTGGAGGCCCTCCTCTTCTCACCATTTAGCCTCCAGTGATTCCAGAACTTAAAGATGAAGCCCGGGGTAGAGGCCAGTAGCAGTTTTCATCCTGGCAGCACCAATTCAACTGAGTGCCAGGTTGAGGAGCCTGCCAGAAATCCAGGGGCTTTCACCACAAGAAGTAGGGAAACAAATTCTATTTTATGAATGGGTATATTTTGGCCCTGAGCTGATAGTCACTGAAGCCAAGCTGTACAACCTCTGTTATTCTCAAAAATGGTTGAAAAACCCACAAATCTGCCCCGTCTCTGTTCGAATCAATATTGGCCCAAAGCCATAAGCCTTGCCTTTTTTGGACATGTTGTAGATGCTGGACCAATGTCAACTTGGCAAGAATGTTGACGTAGGAGGGCATGAACATATCCCGGTCCTTATAAACCTCCCAAATTTACAGAAATAGTTCTTTTTGAGCTCTTAGTGAAGTGAAATAACACTATTAACCCTCTATTAAGTCATTTGTGAGCAGACACATGGCAAAGCCCAAACAGTACACCTGTGGGGCTAACGTTGGCAAAGCAATAGTTTTTTGTAGTATTCTGCAGATTGAGCTGTATTTTCACTTTATCACTATACATGGTAGGTGTTAAGGGTCCATTTTAGAATTAAGAATCAATGAGTTTGAGTCCAGGATTTGTCATTTAATTCCTTTGTGCATTGGAAAGTTATTGAACCTCACTTAATTTCCCTTTCCTGAAAAATGCATGTATCAGTAGGGCTGTTGGAAGGATTCAGTGAGATTATACACGTAAAGTTCTTAGCACAGTGCCTAGTGCATAGAACACATTCAATAAATGGTAATGTTAGAATAGGAAAAAGTTTATGATAATGATTCACTAATCTGGTATTCTCTTCACATAGATGCTCCAAATATACCTCAAAAATATCTCCTTAATTTTCTTCCCTCCGATCCATTGATGCATCTTCCCTCCAATCCATTGATGCATCTGTGTGTCATATTTCAGCCTTTTATGAATCGTCTAAGCTAGAAATTCTAGTTGCTTACTCTCTGTTCCCTGTTCCCACATCTAACCAAGTAGCCAGGCCTGATGGTTTTACCATCTTAATGTTCTTCATTGTGCTCTCTCTTCTGCATTCTTTTAACAGTGCCTTATTTCAGGCCCTTATCATCACTAAACTTGATTCTTACAGAATCCAGTCATTTATTCTTGCATTTAATCTTGCTAACGTTCCCCACCACCACACCTGGCGGACCATCTTCCACCAGAACAGGGTTCACCATGCCACTCCACCATCGCTCATCAGTATGTGGCTGAGCACCTCAGTAGGATGCCTTCTTTGATTAAGCTGCTGCTTCCTTCTTCAGTCTAATTTCCTCCAACAACCTATTCTACACTTAGGGAAGTACATAGTAAAGGATTGCTTTAAAATCATTTTTCTGTTAGAAAAAAATGTAGCTTTATCATTGTCTGGAGAATAATGCCAGTGCCTTTCTCTGTTGTGTTAGTATAGTGCTGGTATACTTTACCAAATGATTATGTCTTTCTCTACCATTGTAAAGATTAAGGTAAAGCTTGGGAGACTAATAAAAACCTGAAATCACTGAGTTATTGACCATTTGTTTCCCAACTATTATAAAATTGATGAGTGAACATATAAGGTAGAAATATACACATAAAAACTGAGATTGAATATACTTCAACTGAAAATGGATGCAGTGAAGATATTGTTATCTACTTGAGAAATTCCTCTGTATGCGGCATGATAGATTAATAGTTTTTGTTTCTAGTTACTGGACATGCCTGCTGTTTCTATGGCTGCTCTTGTTTTTTATACCAATTGTCTCACTGCATAAATAAAGAGAATATCATTGCTTCTTTTATTAGATTTTTAAACTGCTTGACAGCAGGGAGACTGTCTTACAAGTATACTTAGAGCAGGGCAAAATACTCTTGTCACTGATCTGTAAATGCCTGTTGATGGATTGATAGCTGGGTCATGAATTTTGAATTGTTTGACGAACAGTAATTAGAGTTTTGCTGTCTTGCTAAATACTTCATAAAGACTCTTTGCCATGAAGTCTGCTCTGGAATTTGCAAACTATTTCCAGAAAGTAAAGTAGATTGGGTAAAAATGATGACCAATGGCTTGAATTCAAGTGAGAAAATGTGTAACTTGATTATGGAGATGCACAGAATTTTCCTTTTTAAAAATTTATGAAACAGTGTTATAAAATATTACTAAAAACATTAGCGTATCTTTAAACTCCCTCATATTTATATATTCTATTTATTTTATTTTATTTTATTTTTGAGAAAGAGTCTCACTCTGTTGCCCAGGGTAGAGTGCCGTGGCACCAGCCTAGCTCACAGCAACCTCAAACTCTTGGGCTCAAGCGATCCTCCTGCCTCAGCCTCCCAAGTAGCTGAGACTACAGGCATGTGCCAATATGCCCGCCTAATTTTTTTCATATATTTTTAGTTGTCCAGCTAATTTCTTTCTATTTTTTTTTTAGTACAGACGGGGTCTCGCTCTTGCTCAGGTTGGTCTCGAACTGCTGAGCTGAAACGATCCACCCGCTTCGGCCTCCCATGGTGCTAGGATTACAGGCATGAGCCACCATGCCTGGCCCCTCATATTTATATATTCTAGTACAGAGGTCAGTAAACCACAATGCCCAGGTAAACTCTGGCCCATCCCCTGTTTTTGTAAATAAACTTTATTGGAACACAGCCATGCCCCTTCATTTCCATGTTGTCTATGACTGCTTTTGCCCTACAACTGCAGAGTTGAGTAGTTGCAATTATAAAATAGCCTTTGGAGCTCTTAAAGCCCTTTAGTGAAAAGTGTACTGACCTATGATAAAGCACATTGTAGGTCATGTGCCATTCTTATTCTTTTTTGTCTAAATGTAATTATATTAATAAGTAATTTGGGTGCATTGTGAGTTAGTATTATATTTTACCTATGTACTAAAATAGTGTTCATATTGGTACTGAACTTTTGAGTTTAAAAAATTCATAATATCCCATGGAGTTGATATACCATAGATTACAAAACCAGACCACATTTAACTGCCATTTAGATTCCCCACCCCACCCCCCCAGTTTCTTATATTTTCACTAATCCTGATTTACCTTGCAAAAATCTGATTATCATTGGCCTTATGGCTGGGTTAAAGTACAAAGATAAGTCCTATATCTAAACGCGTCTGTCATGTGGTTGTACTGGGTTTTTGGGGGATGAGAACTGACTTTTATGGCTTCAACAATTACTTTCCTGATTCTCTAGAAGACATACCTAGTATACAAAACACTTAGGTGAAATCAATGAGCAGTAATTCTGTTTTCCATTGAGTGTAAAATCCTGTACAATCCCTGTTTTATTTTTCCATCTGTGAAATTAGACATGCCAATAAATGTCTTACTGAACGAACTCCAAGATATGGTGTGCTGATAACACTATGCGTTTGTGAAGAAATAAGAACAGTTTATTTATTATTATAATCCCAGCATCTAGCAGTGCCTGATAGGTAACAAGGCTTACCGCATATTCATTGTCTAAATTAATAATGACACAGTAGAGAATTATAGATGTTCTGGAAGGCTACTGTAACCATGAGAGGGTAGGCTCTATAGTTAGCAGCCCTGGCTTTGGATACGGGGTCCACCACTTACTACCTCAATAAATTTACACAAATTATTTAAGCTGTAAGCTGCAGTTTTTTCATCTGCACTTTAGGGATAATAATAGTACCCATCCCATAGAGTTATGATGAGGATCAAATGAAAAAAAATTCAAATAAAGCAGTAACAATGTATTTGGCATATAGTCAGTGCTCAGTAAATGTAAGTTATTATCATGTATTAATGCGACTCTTCGGTGGAGAACTGTAGCCTGCTTTGAAGGTAATTCTTCCTGGAAGGTCCTCATCTTCTGTTTGGATATAATTGTTATTCTGAGTTGCCTTCCCTAATCCCAAAAGAATGAATATTAAAATGTTTTCTCGTTTCAAAATGTCAGTTTCGTAATTCCTTTGCCAATTGAACCTTCCACGGTGAGGCACTCTCTCTGACCTTTTTTGGTAGGACCAATTGTTTGAAAGTCTATATAATTTTAAAAAGCTTTTGTGCTACTTTTCCTTGATGCTTATTACAGGTTTGGAATCATGGGCTATAAAAAGTATTTGGCTGCATGTGCTTTTATAGTGAAAGTAATTTAATTGGGCATTCTGCCTCCACAGATCAGCAAGGGTCATAATGACTTTTTTAAGAGAATATGAGAGAAGTATTACAGAATAAAAAGAAGAAAAAAAAAAGAAACGACCTCACCATTTGCTTTCAGCACAGAATTATGCATGCTTCATTAAGGCCAGAGGCAAGTCTCACATACTGTGTGTTTGCAAACCTGCTCCACGGACAGTTTCTCCACGTGTGTTCCCTGGAGTGGATGGCTGACCACCCCACATCTGTTTAGTTTGTACCATCACCATTTGACAGTCCTGGGACAAGGGCACCTTAAGCACTTTACACCAACTGTACTTACTATTTTTCCTGAGATTCTTGCTGCCCTTGACGTTTCCTTGTTGAACTTTGCCAAGATTATGCTTGTCACTCTGTGAGAGTATAAGAAAATAAATACTTTTCTTCAAGAAGGGATACCCCAGCCAAGTTAATTTACATAATCTAGTTCCTTTTTACACAGTTTGGCAAAATTAGAGAGTTACCTAGGTTTCTGCCCAATGTGGATAAGGGTTTTCATAAGCAGAGCAAACACTATGCTTCTCTCTTTTTGCTTTTTGTTTTTTTTTCCTGAGACAGAGTCTTGCTCTATCACCCAGGCTAGAGTGTAGTGGCCTCATCATAGCTCACTGCAACCTCCAACTCCTGAGCTCAAGTGATCCTCCTGCTTCAGCCTTCTGAGTAGCTGGGACTGCAGGTACTCGTCTCCACTACTGGTTATTTTTTTTTTTTTTAAAGACAGGATCTTGCTATATTGCTCAGGTTGGTCTCAAACTGCTATGCTCAACCAATCCTCCTGCCTCAGCCACCCAAAGTGCTAGGATTACAGGTGTGAGCCACCACCCCCGGCCTATGCCTACCTCTTAACATACACACACTTCATGACACCCCCACAGATATAAGCCAAATTTAACATTAGTGTTCAGGGTTATATCCCATTCTAATGACATTGGGATATAAGAAAATGAGACCTTAGGGGTTCTGGCAAAAATTCTGAGTTTCTGCTTGATGTAACATTAAGACATACCTATGATGCTGCCAATTCTCTGATAAAGGAAGTAATGTATGTATAATGAATAAATCTTCTAGAATACATCATGTCCATCCATCAATATCCCTGCTTAGTTGGGGTGAGTCTTTTAAATCTTTGAATCTTTGCCTCATGTTTTATAAGTTACAATGGTAGTTCAGTTAAGTATTATATAGATAAGTTGCTTTTCAAATAATCATAACAGCATTAATTCTCTATAACATGAAGCAAAGCATTGATATTCTCTTGTAGCTGAAGGTGGTGCAGTTAATGAAATAAGGTTAGTAACAGTCCCAAATCAGAATGGAATTTCTGGCACAAAATCTCTGTTTTTCATTCTAACTGTGACTCAAAGGGTCTACTACATCTTTTTATTGAGAAGACAAGGTTCCCACTGAGTGCGCACACACATACACTCACATATATATCCTTTGAACCATCAAAAGCACTTTCGTTATTGCTAGAGATGAACCAGTCTGAATTCATTCATTCAGTCCTTCACTCAGAAGGTTTAGAGTGTCCATGGTATTTTAGGAATTGTCTAGATCAGCAGCTCTCTAAGTGTGGTGTGCGGAACCTGTGTATTTTCCAGATCCTTTCAGGGAGTACATGAGGTCAAAACTCTTCATTATAACACCACGAGTGATATGAACTTACTGTGTTAGCATTTGTACTGATAGTGTAAGAGCAATAGTAAGTAAAACTGCTGGTCCTTTAGCACGAATCAAGGCAGTGACACAAAACTGTCTTAGTCATTATATTCTTCACTAAGCCTTGCTCACTTGGGTTTAACTTCAGAATGTTCATGACGGAGGAGTAAAAAAAATTAACTTTGTTACATATTAATCTTTCAGTACACAGCTTTTTAATATTCTGTGTGCACAGTGTGAAGTATGCATAAATTTTTGCTTCTTATTGAAACATGATGGTTGCCTGGGGAAAAAAACTTGGGGCCTTATTTCAGATATAACCTGAACTAACTACCTTTTTCATGGAACACCATTTGTACTTGAAAGAAGGACACACTCTGGTTATTCATACTTGGCTATTTTGCAGACATTTTCTCAAAAATGAATAAAGTCAGTTGTCACTACAAGGAAAACAATTGACAGTACTTATTGCCAATGATAAATCTGAGATTTTAAGCAAATTGAAATTTTGGAAAAATTTTGTCCACCACAGTGAGCTTGACAGCTTCATAATAGTTAAAGACCTTTCTGATGAGATTGGTGATAATATTAATTAATGTGTCTTTTTCATATTATATAATGAATGTGACAAGTTTGGAATATCTGCATAACTCAGTGAACAAATGTTTTAAAAAATGCATGGTATTACAAAATCATACGTGGGTAAAAAATTCATTCAAAATACAACAGGTTTTAATATAACATATTGTGAAACTTTATAGATATGGTTATAGATTCCACATTGCATCTTATATTTAAGAAACTACTACCATCAAGTTTGGGTGCATTTTCAAAGTAAGATATCCACAAATATCTGAAAAGACTGCTAAAATACTCCTCTTCTTCCAACTATGTATCTGTGAAAAGCTGGATTTTCTTCATGTGTATCAACCAAAACAACATATCCCATAACAGATTGAATTCAGAAGCAAAGACACGACAATCTACCTGTCTTTTATTAAGCCCAATATTAATACAATTTGCACAGATGTCAAACAATACTAATTTTATCAATAAATATTTGTCTGAAAATATAGCCACTTTTCAACAAAAATATATAATTTTAAACGTGATTGACTTAATATTATTTTTAACTTTTTTTAATTCTCAGTTTTAAATTTCAATATGATATATGTTGAAATAATGTGTGTGTGTATGTATGTATGTAAACAAAAGCTCTTTGGTGTATTCAGTAATTTTAATAGTGTAAAGAAGACTTGAGATCAAAAATTTTGAAAACCAGTATTTCGGATACGGGGAATGCAACATCAAAGGCCCAGTCTCCACCCCTACAGTTTGATAGAGGAAGTAGAACAATGCATCTACTACACTTCACGTGATCCTGTTCTGGAGGTCTGTGGGAAGGCTATGGGAAGACAGAGATAGGATTTCTAACTCAGAGAAGTGGGAGATGGAAGACTTCTTAAAAGCCATATCAGTCTATCAGAGATTTAAAGTTTATCTGAATCTTGAAGTTCAAGTACACGTTAGGCCGATAAGGATAGAATGAGCATTCTTGCAGAGGGAACAGTCTGTTCAGAGAAACTGATTGTAAGAGACCATGCCACGTTCTGGGAACTGCAAGCTTAGGTTGCATGAGCAAACCGGGTGCAGAATCTGGAGGGGAGATTGTGACCAGCACAACTCGCACATTGTTTTGACTGTGGGGCGGGGCACAATTGAAAGATTCCTATCTTAGAAACATAACTCTAGCAGTAGCATAGAGGCTCACTGGGTGTTGGGAAAGTCTGGTAGAAAGAGACATAATTTAGGATCCATTGCAATGGTCTGAGAGAGGATATTACCAAGGCAGTAACATCGGGGAGGAAAGTGAAGGAGTGGGTTTCACCAATGTTAACTAAATAGAATTTATGGGATTGGAGTCAACTGAATGCAGAGGATGAAGAATGAGGGAAAAAAAAAAAAAAACAACGTAACTTTAAGTTTTTGACTTAGGTGGTTAGAAAAGAGTGGTGCCTTTCTTTGAGTGAGAGGAATAAAAGGAGGGGAAACGGGGGAAGGAGGGTGTTGATAAATTTAGTTTAAGATTTTGAGCTTTATGGACTGCGGACCATCAAGTGCAGATAGCCAGTGAACAGGTGAATGTGCGCCTCCGTTAGGTAAGAAAAATGCAGAGGCTAAAAATAGAGATTCGGGAGTCATCAGTATATAGATGTCAGCTGAATCTATGTGTCTGACTGCGGGCACCCAGACAGTGGGCGCAGGATGAGAACACAGCGAGGCTGAACGGGGGCTGAGGAATTGCACTGCAAGGGAGGATTGGCTACCGTAATACACACAGTCTTATTTAAAATTGAGATTAAGGAAGATCCTGGTTGATGATCTGTTCATAGCTGAATAATTCAGTGATTGATTCTGTCACAGTTTTTATATGCCATCGAGTAAAGTGATAATCTGTGTGCATGTTTGCACGTGAGCAAGAACAAGACAGGGGAAGAGAGGGAGGAGGAGGGAGGGAGGCAGAGGGGAGTGAGTGTGAATGTATATGGAAACTGCAAACGTTTTCTTCTCCAAATCTTCCCCTTTTAATTATCTGGCAGCAGTTAGATAACTTAGAACGTTTTAATTTTGGTTTAGATTCAAATGCATCTATTGCCAATGATTTATGATCTATATATAGCCATTAAGATTGTTTCCTCAAAAACACTGAAAAATCTTTGCTTCTGGCCTTGATGGTTTTGGCAGAGAAATGAGAGTCCAAAACTGAAAAATTAACCAGTATTTAGCCATATGTACTTGTGTTTTACATTTTAAAATACACATTAAACTACTTTATGAGGATCGTTTCTAAATTATAAAGAGTAAATGTAATTAAGGTCCAGACAGAATTATTTAGCAACGCTTACATTTTAGTTCGAACTCAGAAGAGTCTCTGAATCTAGAAACTCATCAGAGAAATAGATCTAAGACACAACTTGCTTTAGATGTGGACTTGGTCTGCCTTCTACCCGTGTGCTGATGAAGTTCAGTGATTCAAAACATATAACATTTAGATAATCATACTTAATATTTCATTTTGTTTGTTTAATTGGGCTAACTTTATCCAAAAAGAGAATCAAATGTCATTTTAACATTGCTTACATTCCTACGAGTGATGGTATTTTCCTTCCATATGTCACCATTGCCTAAATGCCACTTTATTCAATAAAGATTTTTATGGCATCTTATCCTTTCACCTTCTGTTTCTGGGTCATTTAATTAGGTTGACCAAATTCTTTTGTTCCCTGATCTGCTTAAGTTACAAACCTCTCTATAACCTCTAACCCCAAACCTTACCACCAACTATGTTAACAGCCTTCAGCCAAAGTGGAGACTCGGGGCAGAGCCAGCATCTGGACAGCTCCCTGAAGTTTGCATAGTAGGAAGAGGCTCCAAGGGCAAGAAGGATGCAAGAGAAAATCTGAAATGAAGACTCCAGAGCTTTCCTCCAGAGCTATCTCAAACACTTATGAACGAAAGGAGAGAATTAAGGCAAAAGAAGTCCCATTAACAGTGACCAAGTGGCTGTTTGTAGGTGTATACCTGCCTGACATATAGTAAGCATCTGAGAAATACCTCATGATGGTAATTATTTAGTCATTTTCAAGTTAGGTAGTCATAAGTTAGAGACTATTAATAAGTGCTAACTTTGCTACCAGCCTCTCTGTAGACGGATATGAAGGTACCATTTCTTTATCACAAAGCACATTTCTATTTATTTTTAGAGGTAAAAAAATTTGAAATAAAATTGAAGGATGAGGATTAAATAGGAATTTGAGTTGAAGTAAACTCCGATACTGATTTATGTATGGCTTCGCTACATTTTCCTTATGTAGAGAAAAAACAAAAGGAAGGGAAAGGGAGTAGACACTTATTAAGCATCTGTAAGAGGTCAGTCATTCCTGGATCCTTTCACATATCTTATTTCTTTTGATTCAATTTAATATAAAGTATGTCCTCTTTTATGCTCCTTAGTGCAAGATATTAAACTTGATTTCAGATGTTGTGAATCCAAATTTTATTTTTATTTAAGCATTTTTCCCAATGATAGAAATGATTGCATCCTGGAGACTTCGCACACTTTTACACACTGTAGAAGGTGCTAGTCCACTGTCAGTTAAATTTTTTCCATGACATTACTATTAGCTTTACTACTAGCTTTATAAAGCAAAGCTTTTATTCGTGAAAGGCAACCAGCCTAATAGCAATGAGCACTTAAAGCATTCAAATTTTGGCCTTTAACAATCACTTACCATTTAGAGGAAATAATTCTTCTTGGAGAAATGACAGATTCCAGGTCAGGGTGAGTGTGGAGTATCTTTTTGCCCAGATGATTAAGAAACCAGGGACTGCTGGGGTCATGTTGAAATGACTCAGAGCCAACTTGAATGAACTGTCACTAGTGAACAATGGCAGAATTTGAAAATCAAGAATATTCACAGTTAATTGAAACACACTATTTGTTACAATTCCTTGGATTTTTAATACTAATACAAGAAAATTATTAACTTTTGGAGAATGCTGGGGCGGGGTGGAACACAACTCAACATTCTGAAAACTGGCAAGTAAAAGGAAAAATTCAAGATTTTTTTTTTCTGCCTTTCCTTTGGAAACTGTACCTTAAGCTACAGCAAGTAATTGATGAGGGAAATGTTATCTTTTTAGAAGAATTCCAGTTTATAACTGATGAAGAATATACACTTTTTAATCCTTAAATGAAATGATGAACCTAGGCAGTTACCATCCATCAGTGTCAAAACCATTAGCAGAAAAGCTGATGAGAAACTTGCACATGAAAAATAAATTAGGGTTTTCAACAAAGTGAAAAAAAGGGGGGTGGGGTGGGAATTTACAGATTAAGAGACTGAAGACCAAACAATACAATGTATAATAATCGGACCCTGTTTTGATCCTGATTTGAACAAGCCAACCATAAAAACATGCATGGTATGGAGAAATGTTATTAGTGAGGATTAGAGAATTTTTGTTATTTTTTAAGCTGTGGCATTGGTATAGTGGCTATGCATCTTTTCAAGTATCTTTTAGGGACACATACTGGTGAGTATGTAGACAAAATGACGAGATATCTGGGCTTTGCTTCAAAACAACCCAAGATAGAGAAAAGTAGGTGGGAACTTAAATGAAATTAGATTGCCATATGTTGACAAGTATTGAAACTGGGTGACAGAATTCATTATAATATATCTCTACATTTGTGTGTGTTGGAAATTTTCCATTATTTAAAAGTGAAAAAAAAAATTTCCTATTCTGTATTACGTAGAATATTCCGTATTCATTTGAAATATAGGGCATTTGCATTTATTCCAAAAGAGTAGTCATGTTAGAACAGGAAAAGAATTATCATACTTTTGATTTGCCCATTTCAGTGGGGGGAGAAAATAGACCGAATATGTGTGCTCAGAGACAGAAACAGAAACTTAATTACAAAATCAATGTAACATTAGTTTATCATCTCTAATGTCACCCCGGTGAGATCAGTGTGATGTGACTGAAGTCAACTCCACCCATCCAGCATAGGTCTTCTTTCAAAGCAAACGTAAAACGGTTTCTATCACCACATCATAGATGCTGCTGATTTTCTTGATGCATAAATAGGATATTCAGAGCACATTGCCCGTGTCCGTTTCCTGTCCTCCCAAATAATCATGTCCAGCACTTGCTTCTGATATTGTCTATCTGCTGCAACTGCAGATGTTTCATGTACCTGATAAGTTTTAAATAAGAGACAAATTTTTTTCCTGTGTTTATTATTCTTTTAAACATGATAAGCCAAATTGTAAATCATGGAAGAGTTTTGAATGATTTTGTCAAAATAGATCACTGTCAAACTTCTGTTTCCCAACCATGGATTCATTACTTTTGAATCAAAGTGATGAATAAAAACAAAACATAATAAATGAAGCCGTTTTTGGTTGGAGGTAGAAGTTGCTGTCACATTTCTTTTTCTGACCGTCTGTAGTACGTTATCTAATCATTGGCCCTTGAGGACTGATTTTGGTTCAATTACTTTTCCTTCTTTTGTCCTTGAGAATGTGCCACCTGGAGAAAAATGCTCTCCTCCCGAGAAGAATGCTGACAAATTGACATTATTATACAATTTACACAACCCAAACACATCAGAAAGCAGCAATGCTGAAATAATTTAGCAACTGAGACCACACAGGAGGGTTTCCTTGCAGACACATGTATGTGCCATGATGTTTTCTGGTCATACTCTTCCTCAATAAGGGATCCTTCTGCAGACACTTTGGAAAAATAAATTAATGACAACTTGATTCCCAACTTGAATACTTCTCCTCAGCCCCACGTGAGATTTGAACCTGGCGAGCAAGGAGAATCAAACCAAACCTAATGTCATTATACTCTGGACTCAATAATAGCAGCTGGTATAGACTGTACTTTTCCTATGTGCCATATGTAGCTCTAGTGCTTTATAAATATTAACACCCTTAATCTTCACAAAAGTCCATGAGGAGGGTTTTATTATGGCAGGCAGGTATGTCATAGGAGGACCTGGTGGTATGGAAAAGAAATAAGCTGCCCCAAAGCCCACAAGCTAGACTGATAGACTCAGGATTTGAACATCTCTACTAATACAGACTCTTTTATTACTATTAGCTGAAGAATAAGGTTAATAACAATAATATTAATATAATAATATTAACAATAATAATAATTTAAGACTTGATACATCATTATTTAACTCCATCTCCACTTTAATACTTCCCTAAAACAAATGACAGCTTCTCCTGCAGTATACGTGAGGACATTGGTGTATTTGTAGCTTTCGCTGTGAGAACAAAGGATTTATTTTAGGATATAAGATGTTGAACGCATCTGTCATATTAATACAGAATGCTACAGATTTTACTTTATAGCCTAGTTTTGAAACTCCATCTCAGATTTTTTGGTTTTGAAATTTTTCCAAGATTAATTGCTGATCTTGCTGATGTTAGTTCCATAACAGATGATGCCAATAAAATTCGCTTTCCCCAGCATTGCATTGGCAGCACTGTTATTAATGTTTTGTTTCCTTAAATATAAGGTGTAATAAAGTAACTTGTAAAGAAATTGCCTATAAAAATGGCTGCAACTTGGAATCCATTTAAAATATTCCATTGGGTAATCATAGAAATCGATTCTCTGCTCCCAATTTAGTTATGCATGAAAGTTCAGTCTTGCTGAAAACGTGTGAATACACTTATATAACACATTTATATTTGCACAGAATTACTGCTACTGCAGAAGTATTTTTAAATAGTTTATTGTTATAGGTTCATTTTAGGGATTTTTTTCCCCCCCGAAACTAACTTCTGTTCAAGTAAGTATATATTGACATAACACCTACATTTTCCTCATGCAAATTATTTCTCCAATATATTACACTAAAATATACATAATTAGAATGATATGCCTGAGTACACTTAAAATCATTAGTTTGTCCTAGGGCACTTGGGTTGATTCCACATCTTCACAATTGTGAATTGTGCTGCAATAAACATTCGAGTGCAGGTGTCTTTTTGATAAAATGACTTCTTTTCCTTTGGGTAAATACCTAGTAGTGGAATTGCTCGACAGAACGGTAGGTCTACTTTTAGTTCTTTGGAATTAACCGATGAGCACACAAGTGCACAGAGGGAAGTAAAACTCAGTGGAGAGCAACGAGAGGGGAGAGAGGGGGTGAGGGGAGGGGAATAAATCAACCTAATGGGTACTAGGAACACTATTTGGGTGATGGGCATACCTATAGCCAGGACTCAGACATTACCAAATGATCCATGTAACCTAAAACGTTTGTACCCCCTTAATATTTTGAAATTAAAAAAAAAAGAAAAGCACTGTGTAAATACCAGATATTATTCAAAGAGTCATGTATCTGTTAGAAAAGGGTTTCAAAATATTCATCCACATATGGCCACCTTCATTCAAGGCTCATTGGTGACCTCGGCCACTGCTAAAGCACAGCACATGTAATGTCTCTTCTAAGGTTGCTCCCGGAAGATTTTTGCACCACCCTCCCCTACGTGATCCCTACCTGTTTCCGTAGATTTCAATCATTTTGTTAATATTCACTACAGGACGCCACCTAAGAATAGACTTGCTGCTCTGAGCAGATTCTATCTTGGGACATGATGGGTGGAGAACAGCCAGGAACATTGTAGCAAGTTGGTGCCCAGTTGGGCTTTTCAATACTACGGATTTGACAGGGCACAGCAGCCCCAGCTCGCATCGGCATTGGAAAAATGCATTGCCCAGTTCTGTTTGAAAGCTCCCTGTCATTTCAGAAGCACTTGAAAACAAGTGTGCACTGGGCTTTGCTGCTGTGCTTGTGGGAACTATTAATAGGAGTTCAGAACTTGTACTTGTATTGCCCTTTTTATCTAAGAAAAAAAAAATCCGAATGCTTTTCTCTTTCAGAACCATACGAATCAAAGCCAACTGTAACAGTCTTTCACTATAACATCACGTAACTGTTTTAAGCCTTCGTCAGACAAGCTAAAATCACATTCACTTTTAGGCAAGACACTCCCTTTGTGCACAAGATATTGTAGGGTTCACACTGAATGAAGATGGTGAATGCTGAGGTTCCCCACAGTCTGGAAAACAGCCAACTCAGCTATAGTGCCGTAATGCTGGGCTGTTGTATTATTCTGAAGAGCTCAGCATCATATTACACACCCAGAGAGCCTCAGTCATATGCTAGAGAATTTTTTTTTTTTTTTGCTAGTTTTAAAGACTGTACAGAAAAAATGGGACATGTCCCAGTCATCTCAGGGAAAATAGTGAAAATGATATTAGAAGACGTAGTGTCTATTTTCTTTAGTAATCAAATGTTTTCTAAAGATATTGATACATACAGATTGTTCTTACACTC
>RJWJ010022293.1:0-26988 GCA_004363605.1 Indri indri | reverse complement strand
TTTTTCTGTTTTTAGTAGAGACAAAGTCTCACTCTTGCTCAGGCTGGTCTCGAACTCCTGAGCTCAAGCGATCCTCCCACCTCAGCCTCCCAGAGTGCTAGGATTACGGATTTTTCTATTAAAGAAAATTCTGATGCTGAATGGTTTTGAAAGGTAAAATATTATTTTCTGATTTATCTGTTTGGTAAAGGAGAATTTTTTACCTAAAGGGAAAACAGGTCAAAATTTAATAACTTTAGGAATCTGAAACAATACCAAACACAGACTTTAAATAAATATTTTTAAGAGCCTATAAACAATGCGTACTACAAAAAGAACCAATGTCTTGAAGATCACGTGATAGAACGTGTGCTGGTCTGAGGGAAAGGCAGAGCCTCGTTCACCAGCAATGGCTATCATGGCCAATCTTCCGGTGTAAAAGATGGGAATCACAAGAGAAGCAACAGAGAAAGAAGAAAAAGACTGAAGAAGATAAGAAACACGGAGAAAAGGAGAGGTAACAGCAGGTGGTGGATATCCGAACAGGCAGAGGAAATTAAAGCCAAATAGTGCAGGTGGCAGCAAGGAGGAGAGCCGGTCAGCAGGAGGGAAGAGAGAAGCCCCCTCTCCATGAACCTGTGCTGTCTGACCCATCCTGCTTGAGGGCACAATGACCACAGGATGTCTGACCTGCACTGGATTCGGACATTCCCCAGGGTACCATGTTTTACTGCACAGCAATAACTTACAGCTTTTGCTGGGTGCTTACACTGTTCCCCGTGCTTTGTGCATTAACTCATTTAACCCTCATAACGACCCCTTGAGAAATCATTCTCCCCACTATATGTTGATAGATGAAGTAACTACGTTGCAGAGAGGCTGAGCAGCTTGCCCCTGGCAGAAGCTTTGAGTGGAAAATTTTGTGTGATTGGTAGGAGTCTAAGATTCCCAGCCATTGGCGTACAAACCTGTAGAATCTTCTTTCTTTCGGTGTGGACAGAACCTGCAAAGATGATGGCATTTTGCCCTCTTGATTAGGGGATGTTATATAGAAAGGAGAATGAGATTTTTGCAGATATTAATAGTAAGTCATGTCCTAATCAGTCGATTTGGGGTTAGTTAATTAAAAGGGAGACTGTCTTGGGTGGGCCTGACCTAAATAGGTGAGCTCATTAAAAGAGGGCCCAGGCCTTCCCTAAAGAAAGAGAACGGAAGCAGGAGATTCTTCTGCTGACCCTGAAGAACCAAACAGCCATGTTGTGAACAGCCAATGGAGGGGGCCACGTGGCAAGGACCTGAGAGTGGCCTCAAGGAGCTGGGAGTGGTCCCTGGAGCTGGCCGACAGCTAGCAAAGTGAGGACCTCAGTCATCAGCCTCAGGAAAATGAATTCTTCCAACAACCACATGAGTTGGGAAGAGGACCCTGAGCTCAAGAAAGAAACACCATCCTGCTGACACTGTGATCTCAGCCTGTGAGACCCTGAGCAGAGGACCCAGTTAAGTCACGCCTAGACTTCGGGCCTATGGAAATTGTGAGCTAGTGAGTACTGGGTGCTGTTTTAAGCTGCTGGGTTCGTGTCAATTTGTCCTGCAGCAATAGAGAGTGAATGCAGCAGAATCTGAACCTCCTGGTCCGGGCTGCAGAACTCACATGCTTCACCCCTACTCTAGCCTGCCTTTCAGAGAAGTCCTTGCAAAGTTACCAAATCCTGGAACTTCAGGGATGAAGGGGGACCTTTGAGAGTATCCAGTCCAGTGCCTTAAGAAAAGCTTTGCCTGCACAGCAGGTGCCCGTGGGGTGAGAAGGCTGGGAGCTGCTCTGCTTACAATGGAGTGTGGAAGCAGGAAGCTCTGCCATAGTGGAGCCCCATGCCCTCAGCTGCTTCTGTTCCTTGCTAAATTTTTCTTTCCATTTTCTGGGCTGTTCCTTTGGAAAGTCTTCTTTCTGTTGCATTGAAATCTGGCTCCCTTTAATTTCCACTGTCGGGCTTGGTCCAGCCACAGGTGATACACAGAAGAAATGGAACCCTTTCTTCACAGGACAATTTATCGCATCATTAAAGACAGTTCTCGTGTTTCATGGAATCCCTCTATTTTCCAGACAAAACATCTCCATGCCCTCATAGAAGTTTCTAGTTCCTTCTCTCCTGCTGAAATTCTGTTTGCCTATGTTTCTTTTAGAGTAAGTTCAGGAACTAAGCACAAAACTTTTGGTGTGGTCTGCTTCACATAAAGTGCAACGAGCCTGGTATAAGCCACAGTCTAACTATTCTGTTTCCATCAATGCAGCACTAGACCACATTCGCTTTTTGGCAACCACAATGCAGTGTTGACTCATACCACATGCAGAGTCAACCAAAACTCCTTTTTTTTTTTACACATGTGGCTGCAAAGGTATGTCTCCACAATCATGTACTTGTGTGTGTTTATTTTAACCTGAATACAGGCTTACCATTCATCACCGTATGTCTCATCAGGGATCTGGTGCATATCTTGGATGATCCTGATTATGTCATCCAACAATCTTGCTCTTCTTTCTAGCATTGTCTCAACTCTCAATTTGATAAGTAGGCCATAAATATCCTCATTGGAGTTATTGACAGAAGTTTGGAACTGGATGGGGGTGAGGTCAGAGCCCTCTGGCACCATGCTGACCTATTCCCAGTGTTTGTGTCCTTTAAACAGTTACAAATCCAACTATTATTAATTGTATCATCTAGTGGCAGTCATCCAACTCATAAAGGTACCATCAGAAACATAATGAACTATTTCCTGGCATCCAAGTACAAGGTCTCGAGTCCCTTTCTCTGACCTCCCAAGCCAGGAGGTCACAGTAGCTCCTCCTGAATGCTCACAAACGTTCTGTAGCCTCTTTTCCAGGGTCTGCATCATACCCACTCATCTATAGTTTGTTCCTCCTTAGATAAACATTTCCCCTGAGACTCCATTCTCTCTCATCTTTTTTTTTTTTTCCTCAGACTCCTGTGGGAAAAGACAAAGACTATCTGAGGGATAATCATGAACTGAACCCTGCGGTACCTAAGCGATCGTGGCAGGGCTCATCTTTATTTCAGAAAAGTCTCTCCTAGATATCTTATCACAAGACGTAGGGCAGAGCTCTGGCACAAACATCAGGAGAAGTTGTGGGGTGCCGTGAGGGGTGAGGTCTGTGTGTGGGGATGGGTGGTGGGGAAGATGAAGGGGTAAAGCTGAGTAGGGTTCTGAGGTTTCCGTGGGGCCGAGGTGAAGCAGTGTTTTCGGTGGCATCTTCCTTTCTTTTGCCCGTCCTTTCTCCCTTTCTCTCCCAGCCATGCCTTACACTGAAGCAGGGAAGGGGAGAAATGAGACCTGCTGCATAAAGTGGGGGGCATTATTCTTGACACCATTGGAGACAGCCTTTGCTCCATGTGAGATCTTCGGATGGATGACTCCCAGATCCACCCTAAAGGGAACGCTCCGTGACTCCACAATTCATCGAGAGGTCATAAAGCCCGTATGAGTGGGCTTGGTGGAGATGGTCCGCAAGTGTAAATAAATCACGACTGTCCTGTCTTAGTTTATTTTTTCATATACTTTTCTCCTTTATTCACACTCACTTATACAAAATGAAATTTGCCATGAGTCTTATAGGATACCTATATTACCCGAAGACCAAGAGCTTCTATTCGATCATTGAAAAAGAAATATTTTAATGGTTGTGGTGAAGTTTGACAGTGTAGTGTTCACCTGTTGCTTTTACTGCCTAGTCTTCATTCACCGTCTCTGATAACTACCCCAGTTTCTTTGGGGACGGGGGTCCTGTTCTCCGGCTGTACCTTTAGTCCACGTATTTCTGGTGGAGGTCCCTCTGCACTCTGCTTGGTAGGGATACACAGCTTGGACCTGGCCAATCAGAGCATTAGATTCTCCCATGTTTGGTTTAAGCCAATGGGAGGCAAAGAGACTTTTGCTGGGGCTCCTAGAAAAGGGACCCTTGGCTTTTTCACTGAACTTGGAGTTCTCAGGCTTTGAAGTTCAAGCTGTTTCAGCTCCCTCGCTCCCAGGAGGGGAGAATCTGAAAGAGAAAGGCACCAAGACAGAGCAAGTGGAAGTGAGAGATAGAACAAAACTGGATTGTGATGACATGAGGAGGCAGGGATTAAAATCTAGATGCTGGAGCCAGACCACTTGGGTTTGAATTGTTCTGCCATTTACTAATGTGGTCACTCTAGACAAGTTAGTCCCAGTGCCTCAGTTTCCTCATCTGTGGAATGGCAATTATTATAATAGGTACTCACAGAGTTGTAGTGAAGATCAGTGTATCATGTGAAATGCTGAGAACAGTAGCCAGCACTTGGTATGTTCCACCCAAGTGTTAGTCATCATTTGAGCCATACGTATGTCAAGATGTGCCTAAAATGAGACCCACACCTTGATTTTTTTTTTCAGATTTAAGAACAATAAATTCTCTTTTGCATCAGGCAATTTAGGTTGTGTTTTTGTCACTTAACCCAAGGAATCGTAACTGGTAGACTCAGTGAAATCAAATTCTTATTCAGTTTTAAGTTTTATCTTCCTTGATCACACTAAGATAAAAATAATCCCAAATTAGATATTCCTTTCCTGATGATTGTCCAATGATGAACATGATCTTGGAACAGGCTAATTCCCTTCTCCTTCCTATAGTCTGGATTGCATTTGTTTGAAATGTACTCTTCTGCATTTCTTTAAAAAATACTGCATGTCATAATTACCTAAGGAAACTCTGAACATTGCAATTAGATTTTCATAACAAACACATACTTTATGTTCTTTATCTCCAATTTGTACAATATTTTAAAATGAAAATGTGATAAAAAAATTTTAAAATAAAATATAAATAATAAAAATAAATATACTAAATATAAATAAAAATTTTAAAAACACACCCTGAATGGGGAAGGTGGATAGTTGCCTGGGGCTATGGGTGGGAATGGGGAGGAAAATGTGGGAATCTGCATTAGACCCGGCAATTGCTTGGATATGTGTGGTCTTGGACAAGTCAATTCTCCTTGGTTTCCCGGCGTGTAAAACAGGCAGGATCAGGGTGATAGGTGAGTTTCCCTCCTTTTTTTTTTTTTTAAATAGGCAGTATTCAATGACCTAGCCCTCTTTATTAATTGTGAAATGTGTAAGACCTTTATTTTTTTATTTTTATTTATTTATTTATTTATTTTGAGACAAAGTCTCACTCTGTTGCCTGGGCTAGAGTGCCATGGCATCAGCCTAGCTCACAGCTACCTCAAACTCCTGGGCTCAAGGGATCCTCCTGCCTCAGCCTCCCGAGTAGCTGGGACTACAGGCTTGCACCACCATGCCCAGCTAATTTTTTCTACTTTTAGTTGCCTGGCTAATTTCTTTCTATTTTTAGTAGAGACAGGGTCTTGCTCTTGCTGAGGCTGGTCTCAAACTCCTGACCTCAAGTGATCCTCCCACCTTGGCCTCCCTGAGCGCTAGGATTATAGGCGTGAGCCACCGTGCCCAGCCAAGAACTTTCTTAAGCACCTTAAATAATATATTTAATTTTCTCTGTGGTTGAAATGATGGAAAAGAAGTTAGAAAATGTAACTCATCTGCATTTTGTGATTACCTTAGAATCTGTAGTATATATTTTCCTCTATTTTTTTCTGTATCTAAGGGGCTTTGTTTCATCTTTTTTTTTTTTAATTTTTTTATTTTCTTGTGTCTTAAAAAATCCATGTGGTCTTCTCCCTGAGTCCTCACTGTCCTTAATAATCAACACGGAGCTTGGCCATTTAAGCTGAGAATGGCAGCAGAGGCCCCGGTTGGCTTTAATTAGCAGACAGCACACAGAGAGGAACAATAAGGAAGGGGATAGAAAACAAATAGTAAACCAGAGAAAAATGGAGACAAAGAAATGGAGACAAAGCAAATGAGGAGAATTAGCTCAGGGAGCTGGGAAGAGGGGAGCCACCATGGTGTCATTCTTCCTTTTTCTTAGAGGGCGAAGCCAGGCCTGGCGTGCAGTGGGAAATCAGTGGGTTTGCAGGAGTGAGGAGGCCGGTGGTGAATAGATGAGAATGAGCATTTGGCTGTGTGCAGACGCACTTCATCGTGCCAACTCAATGAGCCCAGGGATGGCAGAGGAAGAAAATCACAAAAGAAAACTCAGGATACCCATGTTCCATTGCAAAACGCATTTTCCAATGCTGAGGCGCACATATCTGAGGCATTGACGGAGGAACGATGTGACCTTTGAGAAAGCTCAGAAGTTGCCTACTAACCTGAACCAGAGCGTTTGTGTTTGAAAACCATGGTGCTTATTTGCAAGTAAGTACTCATTTCATGCCTCGCTATTTGGCTTTTAGGTTGGACTTAATTAAAAAAGCTGTAGCATCGTTGAGTCCAATTTCCTCTTTTCGCATAGCATCTGTCCCTGACAGCTTGTGTGAGGCTTGGCCACTTGTTGAGGCCGAAGCTAGAGGAGGAAATGACAGGGGAGAGGCGAGGTGGACATACGCCTCTAGTTGGAGGTGGCACTCTCTAATTCTGCACAGCCCCGTCATGTGCTTAAGAGGCTTCTTGGTTTAAGCAAGGCAACAGATGTCTCCAAGAGGGGGATGCTGGCAGCGACCCAAAGGCCAGCAGGACTGCGGGTTAGGCATGAGTGAGCCGACAGGAGAGGGAGGCACACATGCTTTTGCCCTCTGCTCGGAACTGGAAAACAGGCCAACATTGGAGAAGAGCAAATTCTAGAACTGACAGAGGGTGATGGCAGAGAGAAAATACTTATTTGGAACAAGCATTATCCTGGGGGGAGGGTGGGGAACTTGACTATTCTCAAAGACAAATATGCCCCAGTGCTTTCTGCATTCAAATAGATGGCACAAAAGATGAAAGTCAATACAGGGTTGACTTTGCGTATTGAGGTGGCGGTGTTTTGCCTTGCAAAGCATAGCTACCTATGTGTGCATTTACCTGAAGGTGTGGTTTTAAGTTTTACCAAGAAAGAGAACTGAGCCTTTCTCCCCTTAGATCAGTCATTCTCAGTTATCGAGACAAGCCTATCAGTATATCCAAACCAACCCGTATCTCATTTTGGAACGAGTAATTGAGTTTGTGGTAGGTAAGCTCTTACAGATGGAGCACGCGTGTAATCTACTTTCCATTTGAAGTTTTTAGTGTTGCTTTTAAAGTAGTTTGTTTGAAGTTCAAGGTATTAGAATTTGGTTCTTTGGGGACTTCATTCTTAATTTAAAGAAATCTTTGCAAGTTGCTTGGGCCTTATATTGGGCCTTGTTGCTAAAATTACCTGGAATTTCTCTAGCTGTGCTGTTTTACAGCAAAAGGCGCATTTGAACAAGTATGTGCTGTGTTCATGTTCCGTTTCTGGGCCTTTGTGCTTCTCCCCTGCATACCCCTATTCCCTAACCCCCACAGATGTTCTGGCTACATTTCGTCTCTGAACAGCCCTTGTTGCTTTTATGCAAAGGAAATCAGCATCGTGACACATCCCACCTGAAGCCTGTGTTTACTGCCCTATTCCTCATGGTTCTATGGGTATTGAATCTCTGCTCTGTTCCATTTTCTTCCATTTGATGCCTGAAGAATACAGTCAACCTGATGGCTGAGCAGATTGTCACAGATCCATGGAAGAAGCCCATCTCTGGGCCACATTAAGGCCTAAATACAGCACATGTCTAGAAAGCCATGGTCAGGGGCCATTGGGGTGTTTTTGGCCAGGCAGTCTTCTCAGGAGACTTGCATGCCACCGTGAATAATGTTTAGTTAAGTTTTACTGACACTTTTCCAATCATGCAAGTAATAAGATGGTATTTATGGACAAATGAGAACAAAGTATAGAAGAGCAAAATGGATGACCTGCCTGCAAATCCTACACTTAGACGTAATCACATAAATCTTTTGATGTTTATGCTTCTAATTTCCTTTTATGTACATGTATAGTTGTAAATCTATGCTTTCTTTTTACAAAAATGTGGTCAGACTGCATATATTAATTTTATTGCAAAATCTACCATGAACATCTTTCCACATCTTTAAGTATTTGACATCTTTTTTTTTTTTTTTTTCGAGACAGAGTCTCACTCTGTTGCCCTGGCTAGAGTGAGTGCCGTGGCATCAGCCTAGCTCACAGCAACCTCAAACTCCTGGACTCAAGTGATCCTCCTGCCTCAGCCTCCCGAGTAGCTGAGACTACAGGCATGCGCCACCATGCCCAGCTAATTTTTTGTATATAGTTTTAGTTGTCCGATTAATTTCTTTCTATTTTTAGTAGAGACGGGGTCTCGCTCTTGCTCAGGCTGGTCTCGAACTCCTGAGCTCAAACAATCCGCCCGCCTCGGCCTCCCAGAGTGCTAGGATTACAGGTGTGAGCCACCGCACCCGGCCTTGACATCATTTTTAATGTCTATGCATAGTTCAATTGCATGGATGGAACTTACTATATTTTTTTCTTTATTTCATTTCAGGGTATTATGAGGGTACAAACATTATGGTTACACTTTATGTCTTTGTCCCACCCAAGCAAGGGTTAGAGGCATGCCCTTCCCCGCTACAATGCTCCCCGTGTCCTTTAGTCGTGGGTTTACCCCCTCCCATCCCCCTAATCCCTGGAGTTGGTAGAATCAATATTGTATTTTTTTAATCAGTCAACTATAGTTAGATATTTAGATTGATTCCAGTTTTTCTTTCTAATAAACCATGCTGTGATGAACATTCATGAAGCTAAATCTTTTCACGTCCTTGTTTCTTTAGTATTAAATCCTAGAAATTGAATTGCTTGATCCAAAACTGCCATTATTCTTACAGGAATGTATCTTATATGTCCTTTAGGATGGCACAGAACATCCGGGTGACAAAAGTCAGCAGCTCATGCTTCTCAAACAAAATCTGAGCTAGGGAAAGAGAAGGAAGGGATTTCTGTTCTCTTCTCTTGAGGAAGTTTTGTGTATATTCTTCCCTGCTATAAATTCAAAGAGATAGACTGGGAGCCTCATATATTTTGGTTGTTCCAAGCCCTAAATATTAGATTAAATATGCTTAAACTAGGCCTTATAGACCACAAGGAATAGATGTTTTTATAATGACACTTTTACTGTGACATGCAGAAGAGAAGAGACAGGGCAGGACCCTTAGTTCCTCGCTGTGTTGGACAGAGATGCATGTTTGTGACACACTGAAGAGAGTTACTGTAAAACGCAGACTAATAGTATTTCACTGGAGAATAGAAAATACTTAGGCAAGGCAGAGTGCTCCGAGACAACCTTTCAATCCATTTATCAAAAGAGCTTATAATGGAGCTCTCATTTCCAGGGAGGTCAAACACTAATAAATATTGAGAAAAGAAAGTTAAAAGGACATCAAGTTAATATTTTACTATCCGTTCTTTGATCTTGGAAAGCTTGAAATATTTTTCCACACTGATTTTGTGATTTATTGATTCATTCCTGCCAATTGGCTTATTGGAGCAGACACAGATGCCTTGCTTTTAACTACAGCTTCCATTTCCACAGTGCTTTACAATGCCAGCAGATTTTTATGTATTCACTGGCATCACTTATCGACATCGCCACAGTTCTGGGATAATCTTTGCTAGTTAAAAACTGGATCGTTGTCAGTAAAAGCAACTGAAATGTTATTGATTTTGGTTTAAATGCTGTAATAACATCTTTCGGTTTTGTTGTATTGGTTTTGAGGAAAAAATAAAACACTCCGTATTTCATTGACTCTTCCACACTTGCCCGTGTTCAAAATATATTCAGAATCTGATTATTTTTCTGCTTCTGTTGCTGCCACCCTGGTTTTGGAAAAAAATAATCTCTATCCTGGATTGCAATAACATTTATTTATTTATGTGTTTGTTTGTTTATTTTTAGACTAAGCAAGTGCAGTAGTGAGAGGGAGGGAAGTAACAGAACAAGGAGTTCCGTCTGTAACTCTGTGAACAATCACGTGCGATAACTCTCTTGACTCTCTGCAGTCCGCTGTGAACCCAGAAGCCGGAGGGAGCTTCCAAAATGCAAGCAGGTCATGCCACTCAGAGCCGCCCTCCTCGTCCTTGCCCACCACATGCCCCACTCGTGCCATTCCACTGCGAAGACAGCTGTCAGGAGGGGGTCTCCACGAGTTCCCGGCACCCGTCGCATCTGCCCATCCCAGTGCCCGGGTGCTCTGCCTTCCCCGCTCCTCCCGAAGGTGTCCCTGCTGCTGCCCAAGCCCACCCCATTCACTAGATCCTCTTCCCTCCCACCTGGGCCCCTCGCTGCTTCTGGCAGTTGCCCCTTCTCGCTCCTGCGTCATCAGCTATTCCCTTACTGTAGGCATGCCAGTATGCAAACAGGCTGTTATTTCTCCCATTTAAAAACAAAGGGCAAAACAAAAACAACTTTTCTTGGCAGCATTCCCTTCTCCCATGACCACTCCATTTCTCTGCTCCCTTTACAGCAAAACTCTGTCGTCAATTCCTTTCCTCCCCTTCTTCCCTGCATTCACTAGGGCCAGGCTTTATACCCTCCCCCTTCACGTAGTACTCTTCTTACCGAGGGCGGTTAATGCCCTCCACAGTATTCACTCCAAGGGGCCATGCTCAGTCCTCACCTTGCTGGCCTCTCAGTGGCATTTGAGAATATTGATCACCTCCTCCACCTTGAAGCACACTCTTCTCCTTGCTTCCACAAACCTTGCTCCACTCCCGTCCTGCCTCAGACTCCCAGTCGCTGTTACCTTTCTGTTCGTGCATCTCACTCCTCTCGCCTTCCCTCACTCAGCTCCAGACACACTGGCCTCCTCGCAACCCCTCAGCCCTGTTGGCGTGTCTCGGGGCCTTTGCACCTGCTGTTCCTTCTGCCACGGGTGCTCTTCTCCTAGATAGCTGCATGGTTTTCCATCCTGCTCTTCCTTCAAGCATCTGTTCAAATGGCACAGGTGCTACCTGCGTCCTTTCCCGACACTTTCTCTCCATGGCACCTCTCATGGTCTGGCTCACTATTTTACTTATTTATTTCATTTAGGTCAGTCTCTGCCCGCTGGACTGTAAGCTCCATGAGGGTGGGAATTTTTATCTGTTGTGTTCTCTGTCATATCCCCAGTGCTTCTAACAGCACCTGGTGCATGATAGGTGCTCATGCTATTTGTTGAGTGAATGAGTGACTATTCTTGATATTGTTATTAGTATACTTGGAGAAATATTTAGTGGAACCCCTTAAGTCTTTCGCTTTACAGGAGTTTAAAAGATTTATAGTTTTCTTATGCTTATATGACTTGGGAAAAACAAAGGCGTTTGGGGACAAAAACAATAAGCATTTGGAAGGTGGAATGCCTTTCTTATTTTGCCAGCCTTTCTGTCTGCACAGAAACACTTCCTTAGAACTGTAAATTGGGAGTATATCCTTAGTGTCTGTCTTGTAACCACAAGAAGGTGCCATTTTTGTGCCAGACTGAATGAAAAGGGCAGGATCAGAGAGAAGCAGCTGAGATCTTAAGGCGGCACGTTTGATTCAGAGGCTTTGCAGGCAGGGGCCTGAGAGACTCGGCTACAAACGTAGCAAATCCCTCCTGCCTGTTTTTGATGCCTCCTACCCGGGTGGGGATCTCGCAGGTCACCACTTCATTTTCCCCAAGCATGTCAGCACATCGCGGGTGCACGGCACCATCCCCCCGACCGTCCCGTCTTTTTGCAAGTATTTTTTTTCTTTTCAAAAATCCCTGCTCCTCTATTTCTGCTTGCTGAAGTTCCATTCTTTAAGGGCCAGCGCAAATGCAAACTTGTCTGTGAAGGCTCCCCAGACCCTTGCCGTCAGCATAGACTCTGCCTATGGACTGTGCTCTGTGGTACAGTGAGCCCCAGAGCACAGTCATCCTCCGTATCTATGGGGATTGGTTCCAGGGCCCCCATGGATACCCAAATCCGCAGATGCTCAAGACCCTGATAGAAAGTGGCGTAGCACTTGCATGTAACCTATGCACGCCCTCCTGTATACTTTGACTCATCTCTAGATTTCTTATACTAAATACAGTGTAAATGCTGTGTAAATGCTGTGTAAATTGTTGTTTCACTTGTTACACAGTATTATTGAGGGAATGATGGACAAGGAAAAAAGTCTATATCTATTCAGTACAGATGCACCCGTCCATTTTTTTCCCTGAATATTTTCCAATCTATGGCCGATCAAATCTACAGATGTGGAACCCACAGTTACAAAGGGCCAACTGTATTCCTCAATTTAGCTGTGAATGTACACACACTCACACACACACACACACACACAGAAATTATAAGGTCATTGAGGGCAAGGATTGCATTATACTTTTCTGGTGTTTTCAGCACCTAGAAGATACCTTGAACACTGAAGGCACTCTTTGTAATTAGAATTGTCACAAAATGGACACAAACTTTGTTTCTTTTTAAATCAAATAAAAGATCATTTTTGTAAATGCCCTCCTGCTGGTTATTTCCCTTTTTCTCCTGCTTTGTGACAATTTGGCAGCTGCTACGTTTGGTTTAGACCTTAGAGGAGAAGCCACTTGTGCACCAAAGCCTTCTACTTCACGCCGGCAGGACAGTGAGCGCCTTTGTCCGGTGCTGCCTGCGTGTCTGGGTGCCCTCAGAGGTGTGTACTCAGCCACTGCTGCAGTGTACAGGCTGACAGGGCCCATCCTGGTCTAGTTTGGCAGAGGAGAAAACAGGTTAAGCAACTCACATAAGATTATTTTTCAATTCAGAACTGGATGTCAGCCTCTGGTTTTCTGAAATCCTAGTCTGGGGTTCTAAGTATGATATTGCTTCTATACCATGCCAGTTCTTTAGCAGAAACTACACAAGTATAAATCTCAGGACCCAAGAAAAATAGTTAAAACGGTGAGGCAATGCATTCATGGTTATTGCAGCTTTTTCTGCCAATGTTCTCACTCGGTAGCAGAGACAAATCCCGGTGCTGTTTGGCAGCTGAGGTGCTTACCCACCTCTTTTGAGAACATTTGCTAGTGAGACCAGGCAAACACTTTCTGGGGCTCTGAGTGAGCCCTCGATAAGCAAGTTACTGACTACTGTAGATCTGGCATCAGTGGCATCACTGCCTTTGCCAGCAGAGGGGATTAGGCAAATGGACAAAGGGCCCCGAGCCAGCCGGATCTTGTGGGAGGCCTCACTGATGTCCCAGACGTTGGGCGTGGGGTCCCAGAGGAAGGAGAGTCGGCATGATCTTGGCAGCTGAGCTGTCCATGGGCACCCCAGGCCAGCGATAGCCCTTGTTGAAGAAATATGTGCTGTAGCTGAGAAGCCCTCAGCCAGGATTACTCCAAAAAGAGAACGGTCTGCCCATGTGTAATCACCTTTAAAAAAATTCTAGCTATCTCAAGTTTTTATTAAGACATACTAAAATGCTGTATTTGTAAGGATTCCTGATGACGTTGGGTAAATGACTCCTGTTTCTGAGTGTAGTGGAGTAAAACAGTAGAGAGAGGTTGTACACTCCAGAGGAGAGGAAAGGTACCTTCAAGGGAGCATTTACCTAACAGACTCTGCTGCCTTGGCCTGCAGGATTTGCATGCTATGGGGCTGGGTTTCTTCCCATTGTATGCTCTTAAAAGTATACAATGCCAGCAGGGGTGGTGGCTCATGCCTGTAATCCTAGCACTCTGGGAGGCTGAGGCAGGAGGATCGCTTGAGCTCAGGAGTTCGAGACCAGCCTGAGCAAGAGCGAGACCCTGTCTCCACTAAAAATAGAAAAAATTAGCCACGTGCAGTGGCATGCACCTGTAGTCCCAGCTACTCGGGAGGCTGAGGCAGGAGGATCACTTGAGCCCAGGAGTTTGAGGTTGCTGTGAGCTAGGCTGGCGCCACTGCACTCTAGCCTGGGTGACAGTGTGAGATTCTGTCTCAGGAAAAAAAAAAAAGAAAAGTATACAATGCCAACACAAAAGCCATTCCTTCTAAGGGCTTGTGAGTACTCCATTGAAAAAGTGACAGGGAAAAGAGATAAAGTTCTCTAAATCTATTTAGCAGACCCATGAGGCGTAAGTAAAGCCAGATATTTAATAAACTTATAAATTGCCTTACAGGGGTGGAGAGTGACTCTGTACAGTTAAACAGTCCTTGGGAAACTTTGCTATTAGCCTTAGTGAGTGCACAAAGTTACCTAGATGACAGGATCCAGGCTGGAGGGGAGAGATTTGTGCTTAGGAGCTGGGCAAATCCAGGAGGATGCTCTGCTAATGGCCCCTCTGGATTAGAAGGGGAACCTGTCCTAAAGAACGTTACCAATACTGATCCATGATGGTTTCTGTTGTCATAAGAGAGCGCCTTCACTCTTCAGCTTCATCTGAAGTCTTGTTTGTCACATGAGTTCGTGATGACCCACAGACATCCAGACATTCCTGACCTCGTCAGCGGTGCTGTCTGGAGACCTTAGGAAAGGGCGTGCAGGCAGGTTGAGCTTCGTTGCTGGGAATGATGCGTATCCTCCTATTGCTTTCAGAAAGTTTCGCTCACCTGATACAGCAGCGCTGACTGCTTCTTGCTAGCTCTTTGCTTCACTGAGCTTACATGTCAGGTGAGGATGGGGTCTGGAGATAATAGATAATAGACCTGGAAAACACAACATATATATGGTGTATTATTATTATTGCACATAATTCAAAACTCTGACTTCTTATAAGAATACATTTATGAAATGAGTTTACTAATACTGCTTGGTATCCCATGAAAATTCCTGTATTTTCGTCAAGATTCTATTAGGCAGGAGGCCTGGGGGACTGAGATGGAAACACAACTAACTGGTTTATGGGGTAGAGAGCGACAGCATTTTGAGAGACAAATAGGTAACTCTCCATGAGAGTGCAGATAAAAGCGTGAGTTGCCAAGGAGGAGGATCAGGATGACTCGGTGGATGAGGCAGTAGGGGGATGGGCTGTGGCGTGGGGACATTGGGAAGGGGAAAGGTATTCCAAGCAGAGAAAGTTCATGAAGTGAAGACCTGGAGGCAGGAGCCCAGAGGGAACCCAGCGGGAGTAGATTTCTTCAGGACCCAGGGCACTGAGTACAAATGAGACTGGAGAGAAAGATTGGGGTCAGATTATGGAAGATCTCACATGTCCATTTGAGGAGTACGGACTTTACAGCAGAGGTAAGCAGAGTGTAGGATGAGGGAGACTGGAGGCTGTAGATTGAACAAGAGGTACTGATGTCTTTAGGGCATTTCAGAGAAAATAGAGGCCAGAGTGAGGCGAGAAATACCCTGAGCAAAGAAGAGACAGGAATTGGCCGTTAGTGAACTGTGAGAAGCAAAGGTGAGCTGGTGAGAGGAGGTAGGAGAGGTCAGGTGGTTCATTAGGGAATGAGGAGTCTCCATGGGCCTTTGGCACCGGCTTCTGGATGGACAGTCTTGGGAAAACGTTGTCCTTTTATATTCTTGCTCAATTTTGAGTGATGCTATTTTCTACTTTTAATTGTGCCAAAGATGCAGCATAATACTTTGAGCCAACAAAATGATATGATGGGTTAAGTTAGTAAAGGTAAAAAAAAAGTAGTGATTCATTTTTCAGGCTTGAAGAGTTTCCTAGTTTCAAAAAACCAAACATGAAATTCTGCATTAATGAAGCAGAGAATTAGCAGGTGACTATTTGAATAACAAAAGGAATCTTTTTCAAAAGCTTTTTTTTTTTCCTCAGGAATTCTTTAAACAGCAATTGCTCCTAGTCTTCACCCATTTAAAATGTGATTTATTTGTAGATATTTGATGAAACACGAGAGGGAGCTTATCTCATAAAGTGTGGTATGCCTTAGAGCTACATATTACCATGTACAATATTTTTTAGAATATTTATTTGTATATGTATGAAGTAACCATGTCATAAGAATTCTAAGAAATTGAATAAGTATACACTTTCATTTTCTGTTAGTCAAGTTTGAGAATTAAAGCTGCAATTTTTTAATTAAACATATTAATGGCCACTTTATAACTTGCTAATTGCTTTGATTACTGTCATTTGTATAGTCCTCTAATATCTACAGAGTCCAGAAAGTCCTGTGTCATTTTTTCTTAAAAAGCTTGTGATAAGAAAAGCTTTTATAACACCAGCCCAGAAAACCCTAACAATGGCTTCCTTCATGAATCTTTAAAAGAGGTAAATTTAATTATTTATGTTTTTCTAACTGTTCCTAGTTTTCTTTTATAGAATGCTTTTTTTCTCTCTGAGATGGGGTATTGCTTTGTCACCTAGGTTGGAGTGCAATAGGGTGATCACAGCTCACTGCAGCCTCCAACTCCTGGGCTCAGGTGATCCTCCTGCCTCAGCCTCCTCAATAGCTAGGACTACAGCATTCGCCACTATGCCCAGCTAATTTAAAACATTTTTTAAGAAAGAAGGTCTTGCTATATCATCCAGTCTGGTCTCGAGCTCCTGCCCTCAAGAAATCCTCTAACGTCAGCCTCCCATGTAGCTGGGATTATAAGCATGAGCCACGGCACCTGGGTTAGAATGCTTTTAAAAATTACTCTCTGCCACCCAAAAGAGTTGAAAGCAGGGACTCAAACAGATAACTGTACACAAATGTACAATTCAAAGTTATTCATAATAGCCAAAAGGTGGAAAGAACCCATCATAAACAGATGAATGAATAAACAAAATGTGGTATGCATATATTAGTTTTTGAATTCATTTGGAATCTAGGTGCAGTACCAGGTAGAACGCTTGCCCTGAGAGAGGATCCCACATGCTCCTGGCCTTTCTGTGGTATCCTGAATTCTGGATGATCCAAGCCTGCCCAGGAAGCCACTCATCCTTCTCTGAAAGGAGAACCCGGTACATTGAAAAGGGCTGCAGATCTGGACTCCAAGCACTTGGGCTGAAGTCCATGTCGACGCCCTTGCTGAGCTAGGCAACCTTGGCAAGTTTCTTAAATTTTCTGTGCCTCATCTTGTCTCATCTCATCTATGGTGCATGAATTATACTATTTGCCCTACTTGACGTCAAAGAATTGCACTAGAATAAGCACCCTCTTTAAGTTTTAATGTACATTACAGAAGGAAGTGATTGTCATCATCATGGCTGTAGATTTCCTCCACCTTTCTCTTCGAATAGGTCTATATTTGGGGTTTCTGTCTGGGAAACAAATTGGTAAAAATCCCAACTCAAACATATATTTCCATTATCTTTATTGAAACCATCTGGCAACCCTAGCTAGACCAGAGCTTGCCACCTTGAGGGACAGGAAGTGAGACCCCTTGTATCCACCAATAGCACCGAAGTTTGTGAGACGCACTTCCTCTTGGGGAACAGGGGCAAAGCCAGAGGAACCCCGAGGAAGAACCTGAGCTGGGGGACTGCAAGCATAAGCACCTGTTCTATATTGGCCACTGTGGCTGTCCTTTTATAAGACAGTGACCTCTAGAATTGCAGTTTAGCAGAGAGTATTTTTTTATTGTTGTAAAATATATACAACATAAAATTTGCCACTTTAACCATTTCTAAGTATACAGTTCAACGTACATTCACACTGTTGTGCAATCATCACCACCATCCATCTCCAGAACTTTTTCATCTTCCCAAAATGAAACTCTGTACCCATGAAATAATAATTCTCCATTGTCCCTGCTCCCCCCACCCCCTGCCCCAAGCCCTTGGCAATGACCATTCTACTTTCTATCTCTGAATTTGACCACCCTGCATCCCTCATGTGAGTGGAATTGTACAGTATTTGTCTTTTTGTGTTTGGCTTATTTCATTTGGCGTATGTCTTCAGGGTTCATCCATGTTGTAGCACATGTCAGAATTTCATTCCTCTTGCAAGCTGAGTCCCTTCCATTATACACACGCATGGAATATTATGCAGCTTAGAGTGCTCGGACCCCTGTCCCACCCATCTTCTAGGTCTGTCGAGGTCCCAGGGACTGCACTCAGGACCTCACACTGGGGTCAACAGGCCACCCGCACCTTGCCCTCTGTGTTGGTGCTGGCATCTGCTTCCTGCTCCCAAGTCATTCCTCCCCCTGATCATTGCCGTGTTGGCACATGTTCCCCACAGCAAGGCAGCTTAAGGTCTGGTTCTCTTGGAGTTATTCCCATGATACTCTTGATGCACATGGATCATTCTTCTTTCCAGAAGGAAACTTGGCAGGCTGCTTTTATGTGCCAACTTTGGGGCACGTGGGACCATTTGCCTGTCCTTGTCTGGTGCTGGGGTACTAGGGCCCATCTGGGGCTCAGTCATTGGCTCAGGCACAACACACACATCTTCAGCCTGGCACCTCCCTGTCCTCCCTCGACTCTTCCAGGACAGGCAGGGGCTGTTCCCCTGCCCTCACATTCCCCAGTTCTACCTGGGGGTTCTATTATCCACTCCTCAGGGTTTACCTAGAGGTTGGAGTTTGGGGGGTTTAGGGCCCCTCGCCAGGGACTCCCCAGCCTCCAATACCCTTCCACCACCCTTCTCTGGTTCTGCCAGCTTCTGCAGCTTTCAGAGCTTCGGCTTACTTAATAGCCATCCTTCCATATCAGGCCAGGGCCCAAGATTTTGACACAGAACATAATCCATGTGTTTGTTTTCTGCTTTTGTGCTGTGTCATCCCTTCTCCCTAAAGTAACGAAAGCAGGAGTCCTGGCTGATTGAATAGGTCAGGGCCACTGGAGACAGGGACGAAATACAAAACAAACACACACAAAGCCACTGGGGTTAGTACTTACAAATATTCTCCTAACTCTAATGTTTCAACTCCATGGTTTAGTGGAAGTACAGCAAGAGAGCAGAGGACACAAATTAGAGAAAGATCAGAGCCAACCAAATTTGCAGCTGACTAAAACCTGATCCTCTGCAATCCCCAGGAGATTTATATGATATGAGGCATAACTGAGAGTGAAGAAACCAAAAATGACTGAGGGAGCAAAGAAAACAAATGTATTCAGAGAGGTTCAGCCAAGCTGGAATTGTAGAGAGAGATGATACCTCGTAACCGAACACCATGAAACAATGTAAAATGTGATCAAGTGAACAAAACTGTCGTAATTAATCTACATTGGAAATCTAACATTTCATATTTTAGGGTGAAATGGAATACTCTTATATAACACTATGTTAAATGGAACTACTTTAATCTCAGTTTTCTCTGAGTACTCAATACATTAAATGTGCCACTTGAAAATTTGGTGTGAGGCCACCTCGCAGGAGTACAAAGATACGCACACAAACTGGCTTTGTGACTCTTAAACCCTGGTCACAGGGACTATTGGGGCAAACTGTGCTGTGCTCTAAATCTTACCCTCTCCAGAAACGGAGGGAAGGGTGGTGTCTGCCTCTTCCCCCAAGCCCAGAGAGACCTCTTGGAGGGTTTAAATAAATGTCATCTGCATTTTGGGGGACACAATCGACTGGGACCTGACTCATTCTGAAAAAATCTAAAGGGCAGGTTGCTCTGAGATTGCCGCCTTGGAGCTGACTGGATATCTAGAAGTTGTCAGGGCCAAGAATATGACTGCTTTCCATGAGCCAGATGTGGGCCAGACCCCAAGGTGAGCCAGTGTGGGATCCTGTCCTGGAGAGCCGCTGTGGGGGGAAGTGACACTGCGAGGAGGGTGAGCCTCCAGCTTCCCACTGGCCAAGGCAGGAGCTCCAAGCAGCCAGCATTTGCTTGCCCTGGGGGTACTACAGGCCGCGGGAGGTCCCCAGGGATTGCGGGGCGAGGGGTAGTTTCTCTGCGGAACCCATGAAAACTCCGCAGGAGAAGAGTACATATAAGGCTTCAAAGAAATATAAAATATGCTTATTCGATACAGTTTATTTGAGCTGTTGCTATGTCAGGCAACCCCGTTAGGTACAAGGGATAGAAATGGAAAAGAAAAAACATCATTTACCTGCTGTTCATATTCTGCGTGCTTAAAATGATAAAATAGTTATTCAGCACCTAACATTCCAAAACAGTCTCTTCTGTGATAAAGATAAATTTTGTTTTTTTGGTTTTTATACTTACCCTGATTTGTTACAAAGCTTGTGATTTGTAAGTAAATTTGCATTTGTGAAATCTCATAGGGATGATAAAATGGAAAATTGAGTCAATAGCTGGATAATTTCTAGAGACCAAGTAATCAGAGCAATTGTAGAGTTAGCGATTTGCTTTGCGTCTCACAGAATGAAAGGTCTGATGAAGTTTACTTGTGTAGAAAGCCACACGGGTCGCCCAGAAACTAATTCTTCAGGCCCAAATTTTATTCTTCTGAATGAGAAAGCGCCTCCACATTAACCGTGAATCTTTCTTCCCTCCCTTCCCTTCCTCCTGCCTCCTTCTCCCCTCCTTCTTCCTCCTCTTCCTCCTCCTCCTCTTCTTCTTTCTCCCCCCACCCCCTTCCTCTCTCCCCGTCCTTTTCCCCACCCAAACTCACTAGACACAGACTTCCTTGAAACTCTGTGCCTTAGACCCGTGTTCCACGTCTAGGGTGCTCTAGGTGGGTAAGCGTGCAGTCATTGCCAGGCAAGTATCTCACAATGTTCCCAGTACCATGATTTGCTTTCTGTCCCATTGTACCTTAGCCCCATTTAGGATTTGTTATGGAAGCTAGCATGTGATTATTCATTGATTTAGTCGATAGCACACAGTGTAAGTCAATAAATCATTAGTCCCCGAACTGGTTGTGTCTTAAGAAGCAGACTTGAAAGCATCATATTGCTGTATCGGTTTCCTGGGAGGGTGTTTCAAGCTTAAAAACTGCAGTCAAGGTAAGCACTTGCTCAGAAACTAATTATTGGCATCTCCGCAAAGGGAAGTATTGGCTTTATGGAAAAGAAAGGAGGAATGTTCTGCTTAAGTTGCTTGTTTAATAAATAATGAAGAGGATCCACGAAGCAGCGAACGTAGAAGAAGGGATGATGATGGGAAGCAACATCCTCTGTGACATGTCACTGAAGATTGCTGATTCAGAAGGGGGGACCCTGGTGGCAGGAAGAGGGACCCTGGAGCTAAGAGAAGGCACAAGGTGAGGGAGCAGATACTCAATGAACTGCCACATCCTCACCCTGTGACAAATTCAGCCTCCAAGAACAAATGTCCAGGGAATCTTGTGTCCAAGGTGATTTTTCAAGTGTTTTGTTTATTATTTAAACATTGTAACAGATCATGGAACCCGGTATAATCAATATGTAAGAATAGCTGCAAACTCCCTCCTGTCCCAGCAGCTTCGTTAGCGTCCTTGAGGGATGACACGCGAATGTAACCAGGCTGGCTCCTGCGGAACTGCTCCGGGTGGTTTGCATTCTGCAGGTTGCCAGATTCCTGCCTTCTTACATAATAATGAGCATTTCCCTCCAGAGATGCGAAGCATGGGTAATAATTATGCTTCTGTGTTTCAGATGTGGTTGGCAATGTCCAAGCCTCCTTCTTCTTAAGAATATGATTTTCTTGTGATGATGTGTTTAAGGGGGCATCCCAGTACTCCCGTTTTGGGGAACAGCAGAAGGGAGACATGCCCAGATACAACCTATCGGTATTACCTGTTTCCCCTTCGGCTAAATCCTTGGACGGGACCTGGGGAACTAAGACTTGAGAAGCTCATTTGTCTGGAAATCTGATGGCTCCCAATTCAGGATCCCTTCAGATATTTTTAGGGGTCTGTAACCTCCTTTATACACTTTTAAAAGCCTAGTAAAAAAAAAGTCTAAATCTAATGGAAATCATTATCTATAAGTAACTACATAATAAATTCAATTTGTTTTGGAGATGCAATCTTTCAAAACATCCTGTTTGAAGGAAAATAACAAAAGGGTTCTATGAGTTGCAAGGTTGGTAAGTATGGTTAGCCAACCTCGATTTACAACTAATGGCTTTCCTACTGCGGCGGGTGGAATAACGTGTCCCCCAAAGATGTCGTCATTCTAATCCTCGGAACCAAGGGGGAATTAAGGTTTCGGATGATTTAAGATTGCTCATCATCTGACCTTGGTTGAGATGGGCAGATTATCCAGGATTGTCTGCATGGGCCCAATCACCAGAGTCCTTGTAAGTGACAGAGAGAAGGAGGAATGTTAGAGTCAGGGAGAGACTTGCGGCTACTGTGCTGCTGGCTTCTGAAGAAAGAGGAAGGGACCAAGAACGAGGAAGGTGGACAGCTTCTAGAAGCTAAAAAAGGCAAGAAAACAGATTCCTCCCTAGGGCCTCCAGAAGGAACCCAGCCCCGACAACACCTTGATTTTAGCCCAGTGAGACCTGTTCTGAACTTCTGACCTCCAGAACTTAAGCCAATAAATGTGTGTGTTTTTAAGCCCCTAGGTTTGAGCCAATTCATTACAACAACACTAGGAAACGAATGCACTTAGCATTGTATCTTTCTGGGTTTTGGTCAGTTTAAGTAAATGAGCTACAGGGATTTACTGGATATGTTGGTGTAAGAATAGCTGTGTTGGGGGAGTTGGAAAAGTATGGAGGAAGTAGAATAAATCAATTCCATACTGCTGTCTGCAGGTCCCTGCCTTCTCGCTCCCTCCTGCCGCCCCAGCCTTGCCCCGGTCTCCTCTCCACAATCCTGGCTCCCCGCCTCCAGGGGTCTCTCAATCATTCCTCTCACTTCCTGCCTCGGGCCCTTGGCTCATGCTGTTTCTTCTGCCTTGAGTGTCCTTTCCAACAGGGGACTTCTTCCCGTCTTTCAGGCCTTAGCTTAACCCTTTCTCCTCTGTCAGACTACTCTAAGTGCAATCGCTTACAACCCGAAATCCTAATGGTTTCAAACAATAAAGAGTATTTGTCCCCCATCACAGCCCAGTGTGGTTGGGATGTGTGTGTTAGAGATAGGGCCTGGGACTCCACTGTACCCCACATGGCCATCATGCCAGTCCAGCCAAAGACCTCTCCACCCCCTCGTGCCTTCTCGGAATCCCTGGCAAGATCTCTGCATTGACCTGGCGAGAAACAACGAATGTGCACGGGACTGTGTAGGCCAGGCCTGGAAGCAGGAAGCATCGCACGTGTCACGTTCCTCACGACCCCCACTAGATGTGTGCCTGGAGGAAAGTCCAACATTGGTGGACAGTGGCACTATTCTGCTGCCTTCTCAGAGGTGCTGCTTCTAACCACCCTAAGTGGGTCTGTTCGACTCTCCGATGGTATCTTATTTCCTCCACAGCACCTTAGACTTAATAATTCGTTTGTCTCTTTGTTCATTGTGTTCCCTCCCAAGACCAGAGCTACATGAGGACAGGGACTTGTCTGTTTTGCTCACAACCATATGGACAAAGCTGGCAGCACCATGTCCTGCACAGAGTAGATTACCAACCAGTAAGAGTTAATGCGTGATGAATGGGTGAGTGAATGATCCAGCAACTGAATGGGTGGAAAACAGAGACCTTGTCTAGAGGGTGTCCACTATCACAGCAAAGACAGAATAAATAGGTCATGGTCTTTCACGATAATAAATTTCAAGAAGCAACCAAAAGCTTTTTTTGTTTGTTTTAGAAATAATGGACTTTGGGCTAGGATTCAAAAAGTGTTTGAAATGTCACTGCTCTTTTGGTTTTAGAATTTGAGTCCAGTCCTCCAGACGAGCAGCATGGGAGTAGCAGTGCTCTTCTCCTTTGGGTTGGTTAATTTTGCTCTTGTATTCCTGAGCAGGGTGTCGACCCCTTCAGATACCCTCCCAACTCCTTCCCCTCTTATCCACTCACAGAGGCCAAACCATTCACCGCCCCCTGCCCCCCCACACACACACTGCTTATCAACCAGTGGCCCAGTGGGAGGGGGCATGCCATCCCATAATACTGAATTTTCTTGTCTTGCTTCTCCTTTTCCTTCCCAGCATCACTGTCCTTCTGGCTTAGCATGAGCTGGGGTTCCGTGGCAGTCAGAGAGGCAGAATGCCCAAACCAAGGAAATGGTGAAGAGGGAAATAAGTGATGCTCAATGGAATCCCAGTTGTGGAACTTTAGGGGTTTTATTTGTGTTTTCTTCTATTGGTTCATTCAGATCAGGATGCTGATGAGAGACGATTCTGACCTTGTCACCAAATGTGCTTCCCTCCACTCCCCGTGTAGGGCTATGAGGAGGATGCTGGGCTACCTGGCCGTGCAGGCTGAGTGTTGCCTCATCTCCTGGAGATGGAGGTGGAGACCTTCCGGGCTCGGGCCCTGCTGTGGCCTTGGATGGATCCCGATCGGCTGAGCTCTGGGGAAAACTGCAGAGCGAGGGGCCCAAGTGCAGGTCCCCTGGAATCACTGGCCGGTCAGGATGCCCCCACCCCAACTGGGTCTCTCCCACCTTGCTCTGTTTCTCATGGGGCAGACACATGGCATTTCCTGTGTGGGGGGGACCAAGGAGCTGTGGTTGGGGTAATTCTTGTGAAGAGTACCATAAACTATATTATGTATTTACTTAGCTTTCTTTCCTTCACGTCTACATTGTCACACAGATGAAATACATTAAAAGGAACACTAAAATCAAGGATGTGTGCAGAGATTTATCAATAGGAATGTTCAGTAATAGAAAAAAATGGGAGCGGCTGAAAAATTCACATAAGATAAAAATAAATTATGATACATCCATAGAGTGAAATACTTGAAATCCATTAAAATTGATCATGTAGAAGAATATTAAATGACGTGTAATCATGTTCATATTTAACTTTTAAAAATCAGGCTATAAAACATTGAAACCATATGATACCATTTTTACAATTAAGAGTATATAACATGCTTATATAAACAATGGAAAAGATAAAGATCAAAATGGGGTGGTACAACTATTATGTACTCATAATAATTAAAAATTAAAATGCATAAACAATAAGAACAACAAAAAAATGGGGTAGTTACTGTGCTAAATGGGATTATGAGTGATTTTTGTTTTATTCTTAGTGTCCAATGGTATTTTTCAAACTTTCCGTAATGAGCACACATTTCTTTTGAAAAGCAAAATAAAAATACGCAATGTTACTTTACACATTAGATGACTATCTTAGTCCATTCGGTTGCTATAACAAAATGCCATAGACTGCATGACTTAAAAACAACAGAAATTTATTTCTCACAGCTCTGGAGGCTGGGAAGTCCAAGCTCAAGGTGCTGTCAGATTTGGTGTCTTATAAAAGCCCATTTCCAGATTCATAAATGGAGTCTTTGTTTGCACCGTGTCCTCACATGGTAGGAGAGGATGGAACTCTCCAGGGGCGCTAATAGGGGCACTAATCCCACTTGTGAGGGCTCTACCCTCATGATCTAATCACCTTCCAAAGGCCCTGTCCCTAATACCATCATAGTGGGGGTTAGGATTTTGGGGGGACACAAACATTTAATTTAAAACATTGACTAAATCCCCAAATAATTACTTGTTTATAAACAATAACTATTGAAAGAAGACCTGAAGAACAAAACAAGTCATTGATGCAAAATAAAAAGGCCTCATAACCCGCTGTTCTGTCTGCATTCCCTCATCACAGACCTTTTTCTTTCCTTTCCCTCCCGCCCCACGCTTAATAAGCTTCTGAGCCCTGTAGACTCAGCCTCCTTAGCATCTCTTGTATCCACTCCCTCCATCATATTCTCACTGCCTTCGTCTCTGTCATCTTTTGATGAAACTTCCTACCTCCTGGCCTTGGCTCACACTGTTGGATTAGTGCTAGCCTGTCCCCCACCCACAAGCTGGCAAGTGGGACCCATCTTGGGAGACTCAGCTCAAGGGCCACGTGTTCTCATGGAGTCTTTCCTGACCACCCCACATTTGTTCCCAGGATGGACCCTTCTTTGTGCCTCACTCTTTGTCCTGAATCCTCTTGTAGAACCTTTAAATCTCTCCTGCACGTCTTGGAGCTCACTTTGTACCAGGTACTTTCTACTTCCCCCATCTTAACTCCTACAGTCCTCGCAACATCCCCGACCCCTGTAGGAGTTGTAGCCCCACCTTACAAATGAGAAAACTGAGCCACAGAGACGCTAAGCAACTTGCCAAGGCATCACAGGTAGAGACTGGAAGAGTCAGGTTCAAACCCAAGCAGTGTGACTCCAGCATCTCTACACGTAACATACATACGTGCTGCTGCTTTCCATCTATGTAAGGTCTTTCACATGTTTCTGTCCCCACCACATTGCAGAGGAGGGATCATATCTTTTATCTGTATTTTTCTGGTGCCGAGCCCAGGGGCTGGCATATAGAAATCTCATAATGAACGCTGATTAAGGTCGGGTGCGGTGGCTCACGCCTGTAATCCTAGCACTCTGGGAGGCCAAGGCGGACAGATTGTTTGAGCTCAGGAGTTCGAAACCAGCCTGAACAAGAGCGAGACCCCGTTTCTACTAAAATAATAGAAAGAAATTAATTGGACAACTAAAAATATATAGAAAAAATTAGCCAGGCATGGTGGTGCATGCCTGTAGTCCCAGCTACTTGGGAGGCTGAAGCAGGATTGCTTGAGCCCAGGAGTTTGAGGTTGCTGTGAGCTAGGCTGACGCCACGGCACTCACTCTAGCCCGGGCAACAAAAGCGAGACTCTGTCTCAAAAAAAAAAAAAAACAAAAAAAAAAAACACTTATTAAATGGCTATTTATGCAACGGTATTTATTGAGCATCTGCCATATGCCAGGCATTGTTTTAAGCACCTGAAATACACAGGTATCAAAACGGATCATGGTCCCTTCCCTCAGTGGTGGGGGAGGGGTGAGTTAGATTCTAGGGAAAATGTTGAGGGTGAGTTGGGAAAATAATTCAGGTATTATTTAGATGACATTTTTACTCTTATATCCACACTTCACTAGATCGCATTATAATTATCTTCTTTTAAATTTTGGGTGTAATTTGAGGCAACTTCAGTACTGGAAATTAATACGTATTTGTCTTTCGTTTTTCATACCAGAGCTCTGCAACTGATCAAGTATAAGTGGTCTGTCAGTGGTCAAATCCTGTCTGCCTGATTCCCCTTGATGCTCTGACACATCTTTTTTGAAACTGCAGTGTGTAATCTTTCTCTCATTTCTTAATGCTCTTCTTTCTGGCTCATCTTTTCCACTTTTTTCTGCTTTTCTCCCCCTATGCTCTTGAAAAACCATCT